>CM069140.1:3970946-4111429 GCA_035221665.1 Okamejei kenojei | reverse complement strand
ATTTGTTGGATATACCCCCCCCCCCCCCCCCCCCCCCCCCCCCCCCCCCCCCCCCCCATATATAGTGCCCCCCCCCCCCCTTTGTGTGTGCTTTTGTATTCCCCCCCCCCCCCCCCCCCCCCCCCCCCCCCTGTAGGACTTGTTGGGATTATGGAAGGGGTTGGGGGACTTTGCGCCTGCTCTGACTCCGCTCCCCTGACCGGGCTTTGATCTGCTCCTTGACGGGCCTGACTCTGCTCTCGGACCTGGCTCTTTCTCTGCTTACTCCATCCACCGGGCTACTGACTGTTCCGGTGAGCTGAAGATCAGCTTCTGTTGATGGCTCTCTAGGACCCTTGTCCATGGCCCTCCGTGCCTCCAGCGTACGAGGCCTCCACCCGACGTTTGTGGCTGTACTGGGGTCTCTGGCCGTTGGCCTACACGGTCCTCTTTCGTCGGTGGCTCTCGGACATGTCCGTAGCCTTAACACGGTACGTGGCCCTCACCCCCCGCCCAACGGTATGTTTTGTGCTGCTGCTAGGGCATTTGGCTCTTGGCCGTCTTCCTTTGGTATGGGCTGCTGCACACATCCCTGTAATTATTCCTGGTAAGCCTGGACACCATGCCCTTCGGTTTGACCCTTCCTTGCCCCCTCTGCTGCTTGTCTTCCTAGCACTTCCCTGAGCTATTGCTTCCCGTGGTTCCTACCTTTTTTTTCCTACTTTTGGGCTTGGTGCTGTTCCACTTTTGTTTCAAAATACTACTATTTTTAAACTTGTTTCATTTTTTTATTGGCTGGCCTTGTTCTTATCTTCGTTTTTTATCCTCATCGCCAATTGTTTGTGTATTTGGATGCTCTGGAACACCCCCCCCCCCCCCCCCCCCGACACTTCAATAAGGCTCGGACACGGGAGTAATCTTACAAGCTGCTTTATTCCGAACGCCCGACCTTGAGTCTCTCTATGGTGACATGTGTACTTCCACAAGATATCACAAGACACACTGATTAACATTTGGGTTAATTATCCATAACCATAACACGCTCCCCTTTAACATTGGAAGGCAAGTAACACCATTTCTATTAAATATTACAAACCACTCCTCCCCTTGAACCTGGGGAGGCAATGGTAAATACCATTTCTTATTACATATGACAACAGTGCACCTAGATGGCTTCTTTGTGTTGATAAAAAAAATGGAGAGACAATTTGATTGCGGTCAAATTTTAAAAAAGGAAATATGAGAAGTTACCTCAAAGTCATTCAGTGGCAGGCCTGCACTCCCAATCCTCACGCACTCCAAGCAGAGTGCAGGCAGAAATCCAACCTCACAGCACTCCATCAGGGTGGGGTGCAGGGCCGCGGCAGGCAGCTAATCCAACTCATAGCATTCCCGTCAGAAGTGCGGGCAGCAAGTCCAACCTCACAGACCTCCAAAGCTGAGTGCAGGTCGCTAAGTCCCAAACTCACAGCACTCCAGGCAGAGTGCAGGTCGCAAGTCCGACCTCAAGCACTCCAAGCAGTTGTGCAGGTCACAAGTTTTCCGATCCACACAGACTCCATGCAGAGTGCTGGCAGTAGTAAGTCCCAATCTACAGCACTCCAAGCAGTGTGCAGGACAAGCAAATCCAATTTCACAGCATTTCAACTTACACACACACAACCCCAAACCCACTGCCCACACCCACACCCACACCCACACCCACACCCACACCACCACCCGACACCCACACACAACCACACACACCACTCACACACACACCACACACACACCCACACACACAACACACACAACACACACACACACACACACACACCACACACCACACACACCCCACACACACACACAACACACACACACACACAAAACACCAACCCACCACACACAACCCATCATGGCTATTATACATTAGCGAATAAGCTCGAAGGACAATAATACTTTTATTATGTTATATTTTTTATTTTTGAACACACACACCCTCCACCTCATCACACACTCACTCACACCCTTCACTCTCCACACACACACCCTCCACTCACACACTCACTCTCACACAGAATCAAAACAAACACAGGCAGATGTAGAGACAGGCGAGGAGTGAGTGTGGCAGGGAGAGAGAGAGGAGGGCCATACGAGAGAGGAGAGAGAGTGAGGGGAGGGTGTGAGTAGTGGGATGGTGTGCGTGAGAGAGAGAGGATTGGGGGGAGGGGTTGATAGGTTTTTTGGTGTGTAGTGTGAGTGCTGGACAGGGGACAGACAGACAGCGGCGTAGAGAGAGAGAGAGGGCAGGGAAGAAAGGGAGAGAAGATACAGATGAGATAAGGGGGGGAGAGAGGAAAGGGAGGGGGAGGAAAGAGAGAGAGGGGAAGAGGAGACGGAGAGGGAGAACGGCGGACCGAGGGAAGACGGAGAGGGAGAAGGTAGGAGGGGGAGAGAGAGAGACAAGTGGTAGGGATGAGAGGTGAAGGGAAAAGGCAACAACAAACAAAAGAATTTAAAAGAGTGAGTGCAAGTTTTAACGTGAGAGCAAGGAGAAGGAGGTTGAATATAAAGGAGGTAGACAAAAAATGTGGAGAACTCTGCTGGGTTAAGGAGCGCAAGTGAAAATTGGCAACGTTTCAGTGGTCAAAAAGACTACTTCTGACTTTGCCCGCATCTGCAGATCTTTCCAGCATCTGCAGTTCCTTCTTAAACAAAGATGGTTTGATTCAGAGACACAACAGGCCGTTCGGACCCACCCATTCAGTGTCTCCTGCCCCCTGCTCTCCCTACCTCTGACTCTCTATTTAATGTAGTGAGAGAGGAAGATATGAGGGGGCGGGCGTTGGGGGTGCAGCCATAAGCAGGAGGAGAGAGGGAGAGGGAGGGGGGAGAGGGTGATGGGAGAAGTGGAGGGAAAGTGGGAAAGAAGGAAAGAAAAAGAAGTTTAAGTTAGAAGAAGAGAGTGGGGAGGGTGAGAGAGAGAGAGAGGAGGAGAGATGGGAGAGGGACTTGTTGAAGAGATGAGGAGGAGGAGGGAGAGAGAGAGAGGAAGATGGTGGAGTTGGTTGACGAGGATGGTGAGTGAGTGGAGAGGAGAGGAGAGAGAGGGAGAGGAATAAAGAGAGAGAAAGAGAAGAGAAGAGGGAGAGAGATAGAGAGGGTGAGAGGAGGTCAGATCAGAATCGGGTTTAGGTTATCACTTCCCACCCTTCACCCCGCATCCCACCGTTCCAACGTGAAACACAAGGAACTGCAAATGCTGTTTTATTTAATGAAAAGACACAAATAGTTTTGTTTAATGAAAAAGACACAAAGTGCTGGAGTAACCTTTGTTGGAGCGATAGGTGGTACAGGCGTGAGATGGGAGTGAGGAGAGGAGCGAGAGAGGGAGAAGTGAGAGAGGAGGTGGAGAACTGAGAGGAGGAGAGAAGGAGAGAGAGAGAGGCAGAGTGAGAACAAGAGGGGGGGGAAAGAGGAGGAGGAGGATGAGAGACAAGAGCGCGGGAAAAAAAGAGTGAGGAGGGAGAAAAAGGAGAATGAGGAGGGTGAGAAAGAGGAGGGGGCGGGATAAATAGATGAGAAAGTGAAGGAGAGAGATTTTGAGAGATGTGAGGTGAGAAAGAGAGGAAAAGTGAAAGAGGGGGAGAGAAGGGGAGAGCAGCTGGTAGGAGGAGGGTCAAACAGGAAGTGGAGGAGAGAGAAGGGCGCAGAGAAGATTTACGAGGGGTTGCCAGGACTCGAGGGGGCCCTGAGCTTACAGGGAGAGGTTTGGGGCCGGCAGGCTGGGACTCTATTCCTTGGGCGCCAAGGTGGGGAGGTGATGCATATTTTATAGAGAGTGTAACAAAAATCACCAGAGGATGATTCAGGTAGCGCAACACAGTCTCTTGCCCCAGAGTAGGGGAATTGGGGACCATAGAACATTGGGTTTACGGTGAGAGACGCGGGGGTGGGTAAAAAATAAAATTAAAACATTGAATGAGGAATATGAGGGGGAGAGTAACATTCATTTTAAGGTGAATAGGTAAAAAAGGAAGGGGGGAGAAGATTTTGTGATATGAGATGAATTAAAGGGGTTGCACACCACAAAATCTGCCCCCCCCCCCCCTTCCCCCCCCTTATCTATTCACTATTACACCACGTCCCCCACTTTCTCTATCCCTCTCCCTCTCCCTCTCCCTTCTCCCTCTCCCTCTCCCTCTCCCTCTCCCTCTCCCTCTCCCTCTGCCATCCTCCCCTCTCCCTCTCCTCCTCCCTACTCCCTCTCCTCTCCTCTCCTCCCCTCTCCCTATCCCTGCCCTCTCCCTCTCCCTCTCCACTCTCCCTCTCCCTCTCCCCTCTCCCTCTCCCTCTACCTCTCCCTCTCCCTCTCCCCTCTCCCTCTCCCTCTCCCTGTGTCCCTCTCCCTTCCCCCTCTCCCTCTCCCTCTCCCGGTTCTCCTCTCCCTTCCCTCTCCCTCTCCCTCTCCCTTCCCTCTCCCTTCTCCCTCTCCCTTCTCCTTTCCCCCCCCTCCCCTCCTCTGCTCTCTCTTTTTTTATGTTTCCAAAAACTTTATTTGACACATCGTTATAATACAAACATCAAACCATGGATCACAAAATTGCACTATATAAAAAAACATTATAGTACAACGAATACAATCATTGTTCACAATACTCTGAACCCCCGCGGTGACCGCGCACACGTGAAGTCCTCCAGAGTCCCGTGGACACCTGCGTGTTCCCGCTCCAGGGGAAACACGTGCACGACGTGGCCCACAAAAGGGGCAGGCAGCCGACTCTAGCCTGACCATTCGAATCGCTCCGCTTGCTGGAGCAAACCGGGACAGGGAAGAAACCCTCCCCCCCCCACTCGGCCTCCCCACTCGCGGCCTTGTGTCCAGAACACTAGAATTGTGGGACTAAAATGCAACAGGAACTTGAGGAAACAACCCCTACCTTCAGATATTGGTACGGGGCGAGTAACCTCTCACACTCCAGATACACGTGGAACACTGTCTCCTTGCTCGCCGCAGAAAATACATGCGGCAGACGAGCCGTGAACGAATCAAAAAGTTTATTACAAACCACGTTCTGTGCAAACACTCTCCACCCCGGTCCCCAAATGTAAAGGGGAACAACTAGCTTTTAGGAAGGACCTCCCACTGGGGACCTCCTCGCTTCAGGTGGTAAAACCACGTCCGCCTTGGTCCTTGGTTGTCGGGACGGAGGACGAAGGCAAGGAGGTGCAGAATGTGCAGGCGCTCTGTACAGTGTGGTCTCTTCGCATCAGAAAATGGCATGTGGTCATCTCAGAAAGGCGGCTTTAGATTGTTGGAGCGGTGCCCGAGAAATATCCCGGATCCTAGGCCGCATGAGCAGTTATGATGAGCGGGGGTAAGCTCTATCAGGAACCACTCTAGGCACTTGCCTCTCCTTGCACCGCCATAACAGGGTGAGACTGGCACTCGCAGGCCCATGACAACCCTTCCCTCGTGGAGCAACACGCTGCTGAAAAACAACCCAATTCCTCACTCCTTAGCACATCCCGGTAGTAAGACAGGCAGCGACCCCTGAGGGGGGTCGACTGATAACCGCCACCGGGGCCGTGAGACCCCCCTAGACAACGACCCCGGACAGAAAAAAAATACGTGGCCAGAGCCGTGCCATCTGGGTGGGTTTCTACGGACATGACCTCCGCAGGGAGTCCTGAGGCGGAGAGCTGGCCACTCGGTACGCCAACATACAAGGACTGGCCGCCCTCCTCTAACGGGAGATCCAGGACCGCCGCGGAAACCCAGTGCTTTCGGTGGCGCCATGAGGGCTAGAGGGAAAAACGCAGCCAGTTCGCGAAAAAAACGCCGAAAAAACGGGGAGGGTTAAACGGAACTACCTGCTGACTGCTGCTTGCTGCCCTGCCATCTCTGCCGATTGTTGTTGAGTAACGTCATCAGGCGTGCGACGGAATTATGGTACAACACGCAGCCCTACCGACAGCAGAAAACTAGCCCCACCGGCAGAAACCGGTTTGGAAAGGCCCAACTGAGCCTCGGCCTCGAGTAGGACCTCATCCCTGGAAGTATGTATCGAAGAGAAAAGTGAAAAAGCGGAAAGTAAAGATTGACAAGTATTATTTCTCGCGAAATTGTGGCCTAAAGGACGAAGATGACCAGTGAATACGCAAATTAAAACCAGAATGAACACTCAAATGAAAGAATTCTAACAGGAAACGGAATTCAAATATTAATATAAGACTCAGAAAATATCGGCAGATTTGAAGAAAGAAATTACAGAAATGATGAACGAAATGAGAAAGGAGGTTGGATATAAATTGAAAAGGTCAAAAATGACTTTGAAAAAAGGCTGAAGACTATGGAAGAAGAACTAGATGCTACAGTGGTACGACTACAGCTAAGTTGATTATAGGAAAACGTAACGTCTAACGCACTTACTGACTAAAATATCAGAGAAATGTACTGAGCTAGATTTAGAAGGTCGCCAGAGAAGGACAAAACCCTAAGAATTGCAGGTATTCCTGAAGGACGAGAGAAAGATGAAGTATCTCGAGAATTTACTGCGAAATTATTACACAGTCTTATCTCTGGATCAAAAGCCTTTATTAGCCGTGCCCACAGAGTCAGAAGACGTCAGACAAGGAGCAAATGCCCCTCCAAGACAAATGATTTATAAAGCTACAATAAACTATGTCTTGGATGAGATAATGCGGATATCCTCGAGAATAGAAACCTGGAATTTGATGGTCACAGGATCAGCATCTACTGAGATTATCCTGCAGAAGTTTCCAGGAAACGGAAAGCATTCAATGAGGCTAAGAGTCTTATGAGAAGAGTGCAACATTTGAAATACGGTTTGAATTATCCAGCTACCCTAAGAGTCACCTTCAATAACGAGGAGCATTTCTTTTCCAATCCAGAAGCAGCAATGGCCTTTGCGCGTCAGATCCAGACCTGAGAAACAGCTACTTTCAAATATATTAATGGAAAGGATACTTAGAGATAATATATATAAGCATCTGGATAAACAGGGTCTGATCAGGAACAGTCAACATGGATTTGTGCCTGGAAGGTTATGTTTGACAAACCTTCTTGAATTTTTTGAAGCGGTAACTAGGGAAATTGATGAGGGTAAAGCAGTGAATGTTGTCTATATGGATTTCAGTAAGGCCTTTGACAAGGTTCCCCATGGAAGGTTGGTTAAGAAGGTTCAATCTTTGGGTGTTAATGGCGGAGTAGTAGCAGATGGATTCAACAGTGGCTGAATGGGAGTTGTCAGAGAGTAATGGTGGATGGCTGTTTGTCAGGTTGGAAGCCGTTGACCAGTGGGGTGCCTCAGGGATCTGTGTTGGGTCCACTGTTGTTTGTCATGTACATCAATGATCTGGATGATGGGGTGGAAAAAAAATTGGATAAGTAAGTATGCAGATGATACTAAGATAGGTGGTGTTGTGGATAATTGAAGTAGATTTCAAAAAGTCTACAGAGAGATTTGGGCCATTTGGAAAAAGTGGGCTGAAAGATGGCAGATGGGTTTAATGCTGATAAGTGTGAAGTGCTACATCTTGGCAGGACAAATCAAAATAGGACGTACATGGTAAATGGTAGGGAATTGAGGAATGCTGTGGAACAGAGGGATCTAGGAATAACTGTGCATTAGTTCCCTGAAGGTGCATATTGCATGTTATTAGGGTGGTTAAAGAAAGCCTTTGGTGTGCTGGCCTTTATAAATCAGAGACATTGAATTAGGAGTAGGGGAAGTAATGTTAAAAAAATTGTACAAGGCATTGGTAAGACCAATTTGGAGTATTGTGTACAATTTTGGTCGCCTAGTTATAGGTAAAGGATGTCAACAAATAGAGTGAGTACAGAGGAGATTTACTAGAATGTTGCCAGGGTTCCAGCAACTATGTTACAGAGAAAGGTTTGAACAGGTTAGGTCTTTATTCTTTGGAGCGCAGATAAGAAGGTTAAGGGGGGACTTGATTGAGCGTCTTTAAAAATGATGAAAGGGATAGACAGAGTTGACGTGGATACGTTTTTTTTCCCCATTGAGGGTAGGGAAGTTTCAAAACAAGGAGGGCATGACATGAGAATTAGGGACAGAGGTTTCGGGGGGTAAACGTGAGGGGGAACTTCTTTACTCAGAGGGTGGTGGCTGTGTGGAATCAGCTTCCAGCAGAAGTGGTGGAGGCAGGATCGATTTTAACATTTAAGAGTAAAGTGGATAGGTATATGGACGTGAAGGGAATGGAGGGGTATGGTCTGAGTGCAGGTAGATGGGACTAGGGGAAAACAAATGGCCGGCACGGACTGGAAGGGCCGAGAGGGCCTGTTTCCGTGCTGTAATTGTTATATGGTTATATGGTTATTATATGGTTATATTGACCCTTAAGAACGCCACAAGAATCTTCAAGACTTCGCAAGACTCTATAAAATAATGCAGGACTGGACTGAACTGAGCAACGTTGGATGGAAGTCGGAGAAAGAAGTGGATCGGAAAACTTTACTTGGATACTAATAATTAATATCAATATATTACTAATATAAACAACTAATATACATTGTAGACACTAGGTGATATTCCTACAAACATAATTTTTACTAATATTAATTACTTTTACTAATAATTAATGATTTTCTATGTTGGAATGAATAGAGTTAAAATTAGGGATTGATTTCCTTTGGAGATTTTTTCTTTTTGTCAGCAATTTTTTTTTTAACTTTTATTTTTAATATCTTTTTGATGGATTGGGTTTTTTTTTTTTTCTTTTTTCTTTTTATTTTTTTACTTGCGTTTTTTCGGTTTAAAATTGATTGATTTTTAATTAAGTTCTAAACACGTACTTTGATATCTTTCTTTTTTTTTGTTCTTCCTGTTTATAATAATTAGATGTTTAAATAAGTCTTAAATAATGGTATTTCTATACTTTTATAATGGTTTATAAAAATTAGATGTTTAAATAAATCTTAAATAATTGTATTTCTATACCTTTAATGGTCATAAGTTAAATATGCCTTTACTAAATAAGTCTCTATTTTGTTCTTTCTGTTTAAAATTGATAGATTTTTAATTAAGTTTTAAATATGTATTTTGATATTCTTTTCTTTTTATCTCATGTTTATAATAATGAGATGTTTAAATAAGTCTTAAATAATTGTATTTCTATACCTTTACAATTGTTTATAATAATTAGATGTTTAAATAAGTTTTAAATAATTGTACTTCTATACCTTTAATTGTTATGTTAAATATGCCTTTACTAAATAAGTCTCTATTTTTATCCCTCTTTTTTCCCTTTCCCTTTTGTTTTTTTCTTCTTTAATACTACACCCCCGGTAAAATATTTTTATGGAATAACAATTCCAAAAACCTGGGAGCTGGTTAAGTTACCAACATCAACGACGGAAGTCGGTAGATGGTTAGCCATGCTAGTATGGCTAGCACTAACTACAGCAACTCTATATGTAGTTTTTCCTTTCTTTTTGCACATTACTAACCTCTTAATCTGTCCTTTGTTCTTTTCTTATATACTCTATTATGGTTTTTTTCAATTAGAATGGAGTTATATACTGGATCAATGGAGATATATACGTGACAGACATGCACGAGACTTAAAATTCATCTATTCGATGTTCGGGTGTAAGGTCGGGTCTGATGTGCTGAACCATAGACTCTATTGCAGAACTCCATAGTCATAAGATGCAAGACCCAAAAATAAATATAGGGAATGAGGGAATAACTTTTTGTAGTTGGAACGTTAAAGGTATTAATGAGCCGATTAAGAGAGGAAAAGTTTTTGCACATTTAAAGGCAAATAAAGCTGATGTGATTTTTATTCAAGAAACACATCTAAAAAAAGATGCAGAACATAGATTGAAAGCTAAATGGATAGATAAAAGGTATCACTCTTCTTTTACACATAAATCAAGAGGCGTAGCAATATTATTTCATAAAGGTATTTTATTTAAACATACATCAACTATAACTGATAAAGATGGAAGATATATTATAGTCATAGGAGAATTAAATACACAAAAAATGATTTTCGTTAATGTATATGGACCAAATTTTGATAGCCCATTGTTTTTTTTAAGAAGGTATTTAATAATATTCCGGAATTAGCACAACATAATCTAATAATTGGAGGTGACTTTAATTGTACACTAGATCCATACTTAGATAGATCCACAAGGCAAAGGAAAGTTAAATCACACTCTAGTGATTTATTAAATGCATATATGGAAATACTATAATATCAAAGATGTTTGGAGAATTGAAAACCCTACTGGACGAGAATACTCTTTTTACTCGTCAGTACATAAAACTTACTCAAGAATAGATTATTTTTTGGTGGACGCTAAACTTATCGCGCTTACTTATAAATCCCAATATCATAATATCATAATTTCTGATCATGCACCATTAACATTCAAGATCAAAATAAATGGTAAACTACAAAAATCAGAACAGTGGAGATTTAACCCACAAATATTAGAAAATAAAATTACCCAGGAATATATTACAGAACAAATTAAGATTTTTTTTAAAATAAATGATAAACCGGAAATATCTTGTTCCTTATTATGGGAAACATTTAAAGCATACCTCCGGGGAATCATGATTTCATCTCAAGCATTTTATGATAAAAAGAAACGTAAGGAGCAGCAAGATTTGGAAAAGGAGATTAAACAATTAGATATACAGAATGCAATGAATCCAACTACTATAGTAAATACTATTACATAATAAAATTGCAGCATTGAAATATAAATTAAACAAAATATATACAGACCAAGTCGTTAAATTTTATCAATATACTAAACAATTACAGTTTGAATTCGGTGATAAACCTCAAAAATTACTGGCTCATCAACTAAGGAAAATAGAAGCTGAAAAAATAATTCATAGGATTAAATCACATAAAGGCGAACTGTTAACACAGCCTAAAGATATTAATGAAAGATTTATGCAATATTATAAAAACTTATACACTGCGAAAACAACAGATAATAAAATAGGAATTGAAGCATTTAAAAAAAAATGTAACTTGAAAGGATTGGATTCACAAAATATAGAGTTATTGAATGCCGATATTACGATAAAAGAAATCCAAGTATCTATTAGATTACTAAAAAAGGGTAAAACACCGGGACCAGACGGCTTCGGCTTGGAATTTTATAAAGTATTTTATGATCAGATTGTACCACGTTTGAAATTACTATATGATCATATATATACACAGCAAAAACTACCAGAAACATTAAATGAATCTATTATAACACTTCTACCCAAAATAAACAAAGACTTGGATGAACCAGGATCATTTAGAGCAATAGCTCTTCTAAATACCGATCAAAAGATATTAACTAAAATATTAGCACAAAGGTTAAGTTTAGTTGTTACTAAATTAGTTCACCCTGATCAAACAGGATTTATACCAAAACGATACTCTTCGTATAATTTGAGACGGTTATTCAATATTATTACCCATATCAGCCATCTGAGGTATGGTTTTACCAAATTATATTCCCTTCCTTTTTACTGCCAGCAGGGCTAACAGGGGAATATTTTCTTATATTCCCCTTTCTAGCCAACCCCTATGGAGTTTACCTGTTTAAACAGCGGGGAATATAGCCTTATATTCCCCTGGTCTCACATCCGGGAACGTGACGCTGCGTGCGAAATTTAAAATTTATTCTCAAAAAAAAAAATGGCAGCCGGTTGCGAGAAAAGGTTCCCGATTTAAAACTTCGACCTTCACATTGTCACATAAATGAATGACATAAATTACATAAATGAAACATAAATGTTACATTGTTTTAGTACCCTTATTTACAATGTTGCAATGGTTTTAGTACCCTTATTTACAATGTTGCAATGCATATTGCAAAATGTATAGATACATTCATATCATATGAGATGTTCAGATTTTCCTCTAGATGTCTGATAATGGGTAATAATAACAATATTGACTGTCCTCTTTCGGGAGATACGACATATATTGCCCTCACTAGATCCATATTGCCCTCGTCTTCGACTCGGGCAATATGAATCTACTTCAGGCAATATATGTCGTATCCCCCTCAAGGCCAGTCAATATTCTATTATTATTACCCATATCAGCCATCTGAGGTATGGTTTACCAAATTATATTCCCTTCCTTTTTACTGCCAGCAGGGCTAACAGGGGAATATTTTCTTATATTCCCCTTTCTAGCCAACCCCTATGGAGTTTACCTGTTTAAACAGTGGGGAATATAGTCAATATTCTATTATTATACACTCGAAAAGAGATATTAATAAAGACCTAGTAGTTATTTCGTTAGATGCAGAGAAAGCCTTTGATCAAGTGGAATGGCCTTACTTGTTCTCGGTTATGGAAGCTTTTAAACTGGGAGAAAAGTTTATTAACTGGATCAAATTGCTATATACAAATCCGACAGCTCGAATAATAACAAATCAAATGTTATCACCTAAATTCAATTTATCTTGTGGTTGCAGACAAGGTTGTCCTTTATCTCCTTTATTGTTTGCATTGGCAATAGAACCGTTAGCTCTGATGGTGAGATCACATCCGGAAATATATGGATACGATACTAGAGACACTAAAAATAAAATGTCTCTATATGCGGATGATGTGCTACTTTACATCACAAAACCAGAAACTAGTATCCGTAATTTGTTAAAATTAATAACTGAATTTGGATCCTATTCAGGATATAGTATTAACTGGAATAAAAGTGAACTTATGCCAATAACGGTAAACAATTTACATATATTACAACAATTCCCTTTTAAGATAACAAATGAAAAATTTAAATATCTTGGAATCTTTGTAACAAAAAGATTTGACTCCTTATTTAACGCTAATTTTCCACTATTATTGAACAAATTAAATAAGAATATTATATATTGGAAAACTTTACATATATCGATGATAGGCAAAATTAATATAAATAAAAATGGTGTTTTTTCCACAATTATTATACCTTTTCCAATCAATCCCGATATATCTCCCTAAAAATTTCTGTAAAAAGGTGTATTTAAAAATTTCTTTAAAATAGTAAAAATTTGAAAGAGCCATGGTTTTCAAGGGAAATTGGACACTTGTTTCGAAAAAAGAGAGATATCTACAATAATTATAGGAGGCATGGAGTAAATTAGGTGCTAGAGGAGTATAAAGAATGTAAAAAGAATCTTAAGAAAGAAATTAGGAAGGCTAAAAGAAGATATGAGGTTGCTTTGGCAAGAAAGGTGAAAGTAAACCCAAAGGGTTTCTACAGCTATATTAATAGCAAAAGTTTAACGAGGGATAAAATTGGACCATTAGAGAACCAGAATGGACAGCTATCTGCAGAGCCAAAAGAGATGGGGGAGATATTGAACAATTTCTTTTCTTCGGTATTCACCAAGGAGAAGGATATTGAACTCGGTGAGTTAAGGGGAAAGAGTAGAGTAGCTATGGAAACTATGAGATTCAAAGAGGAGGAAGTACTGACACTTTTGAAAAATATAAAGTGGATAAGTCTCCAGGTCCTGACAGGATATTCCCTAGGACATTGAGGGAAGTTAGTGTAGAAATAGCAGGAGCTATGACAGAAATATTTCAAATGTCATTAGAAACGGGAATAGTGCCGGAGGATTGGCGTACTGCGCATGTTGTTCCATTGTTTAAAAAGGGTTCAAAGAATAAACCTAGCAATTATAGACCTATTAGTTTGACGTCAGTGGTGGGCAAATTAATGGAAAGGATACTTAGAGATAATATATTATAAGCATCTGGATAAACAGGGTCTGATCAGGAAACAGTCAACATGGGTTTGTGCCTGGAAGGTCATGTTTGACAAACCTTCTTGAATTTTTTGAAGCGGTAACTAGGGAAATTGATGAGGGTAAAACAGTGGATGTTGTCTATATGGATTTCAGTAAGGCCTTTGACAAGGTTCCCCATGGAAGGTTGGTTAAGAAGGTTCAATCTTTGGGTGTTAATGGCGGAGTAACAAGATGGATTCAACAGTGGCTGAATGGGAGATGTCAGAGAGTAATGGTGGATGGCTGTTTGTCAGGTTGGAAGCCGGTGACCAGTGGGGTGCCTCAGGAATCTGTGTTGGGTCCACTGTTGTTTGTCATGTACATCAATGATCTGGATGAGGGGGTGGACAATTGGATAAGTAAGTATGCAGATGATACTAAGATAGGTGGTGTTGTGGATAATGAAGTAGATTTTCAAAGTCTACAGAGAGATTTGGGCCATTTGGAAAAGTGGGCTGAAAGATGGCAGATGGAGTTTAATGCTGATAAGTGTGAAGTGCTACATCTTGGCAGGACAAATCAAAATAGGACGTACATGGTAAATGGTAGGGAATTGAGGAATGCTGTGGAACAGAGGGATCTAGGAATAACTGTGCATAGTTCCTGAAGGTGGAATCGCATGTAGATAGGGTGGTAAAGAAAGCCTTTGGTGTGCTGGCCTTTATAAATCAGAGCATTGAATATAGGAGTAGGGAAGTAATGTTTAAAATTGTACAAGGCATTGGTAAGACCAATTCTGGAGTATGGTGTACAATTTTGGGTCGCCTAGTTTATAGGAAG
Source organism: Okamejei kenojei (assembly GCA_035221665.1). Classification (NCBI taxonomy): domain Eukaryota; kingdom Metazoa; phylum Chordata; class Chondrichthyes; order Rajiformes; family Rajidae; genus Okamejei; species Okamejei kenojei. The sequence goes on along the minus strand of CM069140.1, from coordinate 4,096,881 downwards.
GATGTCAACAAAATAGAGAGAGTACAGAGGAGATTTACTAGAATGTTGCCAGGGTTCCAGCAACTATGTTACAGAGAAAGGTTGAACAAGTTAGGTCTTTATTCTTTGGAGCGCAGAAGGTTAAGGGGGGGACTTGATTGAGGTCTTTAAAATGATGAAAGGGATAGACAGAGTTGACGTGGATACGTTTTTCCCATTGAGGGTAGGGAAGTTTCAAACAAGAGGGCATGACATGAGAATTAAGGGACAGAGGTTTCGGGGGGGTAACGTGAGGGGGAACCTCTTTACTCAGAGGGTGGTGGCTGTGTGGAATCAGCTTCCAGCAGAAGTGGTGGAGGCAGGATCGATTTTAACATTTAAGAGTAAAGTGGATAGGTATATGGACGTGAAGGGAATGGAGGGGTATGGTCTGAGTGCAGGTAGATGGGACTAGGGGAAAACAAATGGTCGGCACGGACTGGAAGGGCCGAGAGGGCCTGTTTCCGTGCTGTAATTGTTATATGGTTATATGGTTATATGGTTAAGGTGGACTCCTTAGTCACTAACTTCATTTGGGATTATAAGTGCCATAGAATAAACAAAAAACATTTATGTAAACCAAAAATAAATGGAGGTCTAGCTCTACCAAATTTTATGTTTTATTACTGGGCAATTAACATTAAAAATAAGAATTTTTGGTTAGAAGAAATAGATAATCAACCAACTTGGTTAAATATGGAAAAAGAAGATTGTTCTCCTTTTGAAATCAGTTCTATAATATTTGCTAATACTAATTTAGCTAAGAAAACATATAGTGATAACCCAATAATAGGAAGTGGAATACGTATTTGGAAACAAATAAAGAAAACATTAAAATTAAAATCTATACCACTATCTCTTAGCATTGTAAATAATGTTACGTTTAAACCTTCAATGATGGATAAAGCTTTTTCACAATGGAAAAATAATGGAATTATTAGGATTGGGGATCTCTATAGGGAAAGCTCCTTCCTTTCATTTCAAGACATACAACAAATTTATGGACTACAATCTAAAGAGTACTTTAGATACTTACAAATTAGAGATTATGTTAAAGCAAATACGCAAGAACTCAGAAATAGAAAGATAGAAATATTAGATGAATGTTTGAATAAACATCCGAATACAGAAAAAATGATTTCATATATATATATATATATAACATCTTATTGGAAGGTGATGTTCCATCAACAGAAATACATAGACAATCGTGGGAAAATGAATTATGTCAAACTATTAGACCAGAAATATGGGATGATAGTTTACAACATATAGTTTACATCATTGTTCGCTAAATGCTAAACACTCTCTTATACTGTTTAAAATATTACATTATATTATTATATTATTCAAAAACCAAATTACATAATATGTTCCCAAAAGTATCTCCTATATGTGATAAATGTCAACATTTAGAAGTCAATCTGGCACACTCATTTACAAATTGTATAAAAATTACAAAATTCTGGACTGAAATATTTAGGATAATTTCGAATGTTGTTAATATAACTTTGACACCTGATTCAAAGCTAATAATACTAGGAATATTGGAAACAGAACAAATAGTAACAACAAACCAGAGAATTTTTATTGATTATGGGTTAATAATTGGGAAAAAAAATTAATATTAACATTTTGGAAAGGCCCTACATCCCCTACAATCAAAATGTGGAATACAGAAATGTCGGAGACTCTTCATCTGGAGAGATTGAGGCTTGTCTTAATGGACAGGTTAGATCTCTTCAGAGGGATATGGTCTCCATATATTGAATATTTACAGAGTCATAATGGATCGGTACGAGGGCTTGACTGAGGCCTGAATATTAGAATGGATGAAGAAAGAAATATAATAAATCATGCCTATATCTCCAATGACGGAATAACGATTAATACTCCATTCGTTTTCATATTTTTTTCATTATTTATCTCTATCTTTTCTTACTTTATAAAAAATAATTAAAAAAGCGTATAGAAGCATATAGTCCTAAATCTCAATATTAGTAATAATTATGAAAGTATTTAATGATGTATTTTCGTTTATGTAAAATATTGCAATTTTCATATATATGTTTCTATAATAGTAAGATTAAACGAGAACTTACCAGTTCGAAGTTTGATCGTTATTTTACGAGGAGTTACGATGAGGGATTACGTGAAGAGCCCGCCTCACGCTGGTAACGGCATACTTCAAAGCAGCGGCATGAAAAACACAGAACACCAAAGCCGGAGTAACATAGTAAGGCTCATAAAAAGACTTAGAACTACCATTTGATCATTTATTTTACGAGGGCGGGAGTGGAGGGCACGTAATCCCTCATCGTAACTCCTCGTAAAATAACGATCAAACTTCGAACTGGTAAGTTCTCGTTTAATCTTACTATTTTACTTCGGAGTCACGTGAGTGACTACGTGAAGATTTTAAAGCTTTCTGTGTTTTTTATGTCGTAGAATTAATCCGTACGACAGTCCGGCTAAGTAAACACATACATGAGAAACCAGACTAAAGTTAGATCTTTTCACAATTAACTTTTTTAATGGTTGAAAGACCATATAATAACCCTCCTTATATCTGAGGGAAAGTGATTACAAGTGATAAAAGATATAAGTGACTACACAACTGATTATAGCAATTAATAGCAATTAATAGCAAACAAAGCAGGTGATTATAGTGCTCCCAACACCGCGTGTCCAAAGCTTGTCATAGAGTGAACAGGTTTGTTGTAGAACTTTGAAAAAGTTTCTTCTTTACTCCACCCTGCGATTTTTAAAATATGCTCGAGAGGTACGTCCCGCCCCTTCGCCGCGGACGTAGCTGCCGCCCTGGTGGAGTGAGATTTGAACACATCAGTGTCTACTCCCGCTAAAAGCAACACCTGTTTCAACCATTTTGAGATAGTTTGAACTGAAGCTTTTGTGTGTGGTTTTTTGTGCGTAAGCATTAACGTTTTTTCATTTCCTCGAAGAGTGTCCGTAACTTTAATATATTGGTTCAAATGTCTAACCACACACAAAGCAGGATCAATATGATAAGCTTGAAAGGTTACCTTTGTTCCAGATCTCCCTGGTCTGCTTTGTTTGATCAGATCGTAAACATAGAACACAACATTATCTGTAGTCACATGCATACAGTCTAAACGCAACATTTGTAAAGTTTGCACTCTTTGAGCTGAGACCAGTGACATTAACATAATCAATTTCAATGTTAATCTTTCCAATGTCAACCCTTCAATTGGAGTCCATTCTCTATGTAGAGTAAGTACAATGCTCACATCCCAAATCTCTGTGTATCTAGGTTTGGGTGGATTCATGTGAAAGATCCCTTTCATGAATCGTGATATTAATGGATGCGACCCAATTGATTTCTGACCAGTCATAAGTCCTAAATAGGACGACAAGGCACTGCGTGCAGTGTTAATGGCACTGTAACTTAAATGTTGCTCAAAGTGCAAATTGGGCAAGGAATTCCAAAACATGAGTAATATTTACAGTATCATAAGAAATATTTGACTGTGTGCAAAATTCTTCCCATTTCTTAATATGTGTCATATATTGTTTTTGTGTGCTATCTCGCCATGATGCGACAATAACTTCCATAGTTTTGTCCGACAATCCCAGTTCCTGTAGTGGTCTGGTCAAAACCTGCAGATTAACAAATTCATATATGCATACAATGGGTAAACTTCATTAGTTACTGGATTAGTCAAGATATCACTACAGTTAGGAATCGGCATATATGGTTCTTTAATCATATTCAGCATAACTGGGAACCAAGGTTGAGTTGGCCAATTTGGAACTACCAACAATCCAGAAGCAGAATCTTGTTCTATCTTCTTCAGGCATCTCTGAACCAGAGCAAATGGTGGAAAAGCATAAAAGAACATCTTTCCCCAGTGTAATGAAAAAGCATCTACTGCTACTGCGTCTGGATCGTGTTCCCAAGACACATAATGAGGCAATTGATGATTAAGCCTGGATGCAAACAAATCAATTTCTGGCAACCCAAATCGGCTTACAATATTCTTAAATATTGCTGGCTTAAGCATCCATTCCATATTATCTTTAAAAATCCTGGACCTCTCATCTGCTACCACATTGTCCTTACCTGGAATGTAGCTTGCTGAAATCCATATCTGCCGACCAATACACCATTGCCATATCTCATTGACCAGACAATCACATGGTACTGATCTAACTCCCCCCATGTGATTAATGTAAGCCACAGCCGTTTTATTGTCTAACTGTATTAACACATGTAGACCTTGTTTAGCACAACAATATGCTTTAAGCCCATAAAAAGCACCCAATAACTCCAAATAGTTAATACCATAATCTCGAAGAAACACTTCTTCTTGAGCTTTCCATCTACCTCCACAACTGGAGGGTGAATCTGTAGCCCCCCATCCGAGAGCACTAGCATCTGTTTGTAAAACCATTTCAGGCTGTTTAATCATGATATTCTTAGCAGCTTGTGGGACATTTTCAACCCACCATTGTAATTCCAACACGGCTTTTCTTGTTAATTGCATAGGCTTGTCAAAGTGACCTGCCTTCTCTTTAAGAGCCCTTATTTTGTCCCTTTGAAGATTTTGATAATGTAATGGACCAAATTCTACTGCCGGAAATGCTGCCACCAGTTTACCAATGGCTTTCGCCACTTCTCGGATGGAGGGATAAGTTTGTGAATGAGATAATTACAAATTTTCAAAATATCATTTGCCTTCTCTGTTGGCAAAGTAAGTAACATAGTCACTGAGTTAATTACAAACCCCAAAAAGTTAATTGATTGTGCTGGCTGCAGCTGGGACTTAATTGGATGAATTAAGAACCCTAGCTCTTCAAACAAAGCTTTAGTAACTGAAACTGAGTGCTCAGCTGACTCTTGACTATCATTAATGATCAGAATATCATCCAGATAAGCCATAACAATGTGTTTCTGTGCTCTTAATTGGGCTAAAACTGGTTTCAACAATTTTGTAAAGAGTCTAGGAGCCGAACTCAATCCATTTGGTAAAGCTTTGAACTGCCATAATTGTCCCTGCCAATTAAACTTTAAGTACCTCCGGAAGAATTGATGAATTGCTACAGAATAATAGGCGTCCTTCAAATCAATCTTAGCCATATAACAACCTGCTGAAATCAGATATTTTGCAGTACTGAATGTCTCCATCTTAAAATGTTCGTATTCTACAAACTTATTTAGATCTGTAAGGTCCAGAATAATTCTGCAACCACCATCTTTCTTATCTCTTCGAAATATATTAGAGACAAATTGATGCTTATGTTCATAAGTTTTTTCAATTACCCCTTTTCCGGATAATTTGTCAATTTCCACATTAATCTCCATTCTTTCCTCTGCAGAAAACACATAAGCATAAGCAGGTTTATTCTGTACAGGAGGATTAACCCCTTCTTTAAAAGTAATAATGGCTCCCGAAATTGCTTGTAATATATATCGATCAGAAGTAATATTAAGCCAGGCATTGTAAAACTTTTGCAATCTCCCTCCAACTGGAGATTCATCCACAGTTTCTTTAAGGATAGAAGTCTTTAATACCTCTCCATATGAGCGTAATGGTCTCCTCCTTCCCGAATGCAGGGAAGCACTGGCCTGCACAGCACGATAATATTTTCGTGACAAATTTCTGCCTCTATAACGAAAATCAAAACCCCTTCGGGTCGAAAACCCTCTTCTTTGTCCAAAGACAAAAGGCTTAATAGTGCTAAAATATTTAGCTTCTTCATCCAACTGTTTCAGCTGTTTTCTCCAAACAAATACCCAGGAGCTTGAACTCCACTTTCTTGACACAGGCTTGCAAATCTAGGGTGAAATATGGGCCGAATCGCCATTTTCCTCATACAATTAATTTCATAAAACGAATTGCACAATAAGCCCAAAGTATCTTTTTGAATCTTTTCCATTTCCAGATTCTCCATTTGCCTGCCATATGCCGTAATGGCAGCAGAAATTAATTTCAGCACCTTTTGAAACTTCACTTCTTGGGCTCTCATACTTGGAGTCATAGACGCCCATACCATCGGATTCACTGTAGGCACTTCCAATGAGGCACAATTGCCTGGTGCTTTATATAATTCTGATAATTCATTCATCACAGAATTGTGAAGTTGGTGAGATACCATATAATTTATGTTGGCAGCTAGGTTTTCTTCCATAGCCTCACCACTTCCTTCAGGTATAGCAAAATCTTGTGCTATCCCAGGCACATCAGGCCTTTTCTTTTTACTTTGTGGCGTGCTTTCAAAAGCCATATCATCATCAGCAGGGTCTGCCTTCTGCAGCCCTAAATCCATCGGGATATCATCCCATGAGACTTCTTCCAGCCCAAATCCTGGGTCCGGAGTATCATATTCCCAACTTGGCCTATAGCCATATTCATCATATTCAAACCCCTCAGGGATTTTTTGGGATTCATGTGGGTACTTTGACCCTTGTCTCATAATAGTTTGGAGAACTTTCTCCATATGCTCCATTTTTAGCCACATAGTTTTATTGTCTGGAGGTCTTTCAGAATCAGAATCATCAGAAACCACGGGCCTCACAGCTTTCTTTTTGCATTTCTTAGGAGCATTTTCCTCCGTGGTTATTATTTCTGGAGAATCTGGAAATTCACTATCGGGTAAATCAGCGGCCAACGGTATCGGAACCGGGTCCGCTCTAGCTTCGCGTCCCGTATTTTTACTTTCACCCCGGGAGGATCTTTTTACCCGCGAAAACTTCTTTCCCGATTTCTCCATTTTTGTTAACTAATCTGTGCTCAATCAGCACGTTTACGTGGCTCTAATTTTACTTTTAGTTTCGTTGCTGGAGCCACCCAGCGTAACCTAAAAACCGCCCCGATGTAACTTCACTTACCTGCGGGCCGTTCCGACCGCTGCGAGGAGCTGCTCCTTACCGCAGCTCCTCCATCCGCCGTCAGCGTTGACGTCATGCCGTTACCAGCGTGAGGCGGGCTCTTCACGTAGTCACTCACGTGACTCCGAAGTAAAATAAAAAATATTCATCAAAAAAAAAAGGAAACCCAGTGCTTCCTATTTCCCCAAAAGAAATCTACCAGCTTCTTCTGTACAGCAGTTGCAAAGATAGAGGGCGGGACAAGAGTAGCCAGCCGGTACCATAACATGGAGGCCACCAGCTGGTTTATGACCAGCACCCTCCCACGAAAGGAAAGAACTCCAAGCAGGCCTGACCAGCGCCCCAGCCGAACGACCACTTTCGTCTCCAACTCCCGCCAGTTTGCCGGCCAAGCATCCTCAGTTGGACTCAGGTACAACCCCAGATAGAGGAGGTGCGTGGTACTCCACACAAACATTACCATCTCCTCTGGCAGGGAGTCTACCTGCCACTCACCCACTAAAAGTCCAGAACACTTACTCCAGTTAATCCTAGCAGAAGATGCAGCCGAGAAAATCTCCTGGCAGTCACGCATCCTCCGCAGATCACCAGGATCAGTGAGCATAAGGAGTACATCATCGGCATACGCCGAAAGAACCACCTCCACCCCCGGGCCAGGTAGTGCCAGGCCTGTCAACCTCCTCTGAAGAAGACACAGGAACGGCTCCACACAGACCGAGTATAACTGACCCGACATGGGGCACCCCTGACGGACCCCCCTCCCAAAATGAAAAGGAGACAACAATGCACCATTAACCTTCACAAGGCACTCCACTGCAGTGTACAAAAGCCGGACCCGGGCCACGAAATGCGTTCCAAACCCAAACGCTTGCAAAGTCCCGAAAAGGTATTCATGTTCCACCCTATCAAAAGCCTTCTCCTGATCAAGAGACAGAAAAGCAGCTGACTGACCATTGCCCTGGGCTAGATGAATCAGGTCCCTTACCAGGTGGATGTTATCTTGAATGGACCGGCCAGGGACTGTATAGGACTGGTCAGGATGAATCAGTTGAGACAGCACGGAGCCCAGGCGATTTGCCATTGCCCGTGCAAAACCTTTATACTCTGTGCATAAGAGAGAGACCGGGCGCCAGTTCTTCAACAAGCGGAGTTCGCCCTTCTTGGGCAGCAGGACAACAACTGCCCTACGCCACGAGAGGGGCATCTCCCCGGTCGCTAGGCTCTCCCCCAGAACCAACATGTAATCTCCACCAAGGACACCCCAGAAAGCTCTAACAAACTCTACCGTCAGCCCATGCATCCCAGGGGACTTACCGCTCCTGAGCTGATGCAGGGCACGAGTCAACTCCTCCAAAGATAAGGGGCCATCAAGAAGATCTGCCACCCCCCTATCTACAGTCGGTAGACCCTCCCACAGATCCTGCTGAGCCTCCGTGTTGAATCCATCCGCAGAGAACAGGGACCCATAAAAGGACCTGACCAAGGCACTGATCCTCTCTGGATCAGTGACAGAGGAGGCGTCGTCTGCGAGCAGCTCCACGAGCTGTTTGCGAGCTCCCCGCCCCTTCTCCAGAGAGAAAAAGAAAGGCGAAGCTCGGTCCAGATCGTGCAGCATCTGGACCCGCGACCTCACGTAAGCGCCTCGGGACCGCTCAAGCAGCAGGCTCCTCAAAGCTTCCTTCTTCATCTGAAACTCTCCCCATTCACAGGAGTCTTCACCAAACCGACCCAGACGTGACTCTGCGTCCAGTATCTCCCTCTCAAGCCTCTCGACCGCTGAGTCCCGCCTTCCGGTCGACCACCACGTATAGTCCTTACAAAAGAGACGGATGTGAGCTTTCCCCACATCCCACCACTGCCTAAGGGAAGAGAAGCACCTCTGCATCTCTCTCCACTTCCCCCAAAATCGACTGAATGATTCCCGGAAACACCAATCCTCTAGCAGCCTGTTGTTAAAGTGCCAGTACGCGGACCCAGCCCGAGCGCACACTGGATTGAAATCCACACGCACCAGACGGTGGTCCGAGCACGGCACCAGCCGCATTGAGGCCGCTGAGACACGGGAAACAAACGCTCAGGAAATATATATTCGATCAATGCGGGAACCACCACCCTCAGACCTCTGCGAAAAAGCAGTGGAATCCGGGTGGAGGTTCCGCCAGGCATCAACCAACTCAAAGGATTCAATCAACCCTCTCAGCTTCTTCGCTACAGCAGGGGCACACTGAGTACCAGAACGGGTCTCGCGCCTCAAGTGTGCAATTAAAATCCCCACAAGGAAGACACACTCTCCCCTATCAATTGTGCTCAACAGAGCAGTGACCTCCTGAAGTAGGCCGGCCTGCATCGTGCCGGAGCTAGGGGCATACACGTTAATGAAATGCAACGGCATGCCATCCAGGCTCACGGCCAGATGGAGCAAACGTCCTGGCACAACTTCCTGCACTTTTGAAACATTTGGCAGAAAATTCGGGGCCAACAGAAAGGCCACCCCACTCGAGTTTGAGCTGAGATGGCTCATGTAGACCCCCCCTTCCCACTCCAGTCGCCAGGTGGGTTCATCACTAACAACAGTATGCGTCTCTTGCAGAAAACACACCGCAAATTTCCCCTCTCTAAGGACTGATAAAAGCTGAAATCTGCGAAAACTCTCGCTACTCCCGTTTAAATTTAATGTAGCTACAATGAATGTGCAAGCACTCTAGATTGAGATCCTCACACTCCGCCTAGACTCTCTCTCTGAGGAACTCCAAAAAGTCCCCAAACTGTCTCTTCTCAGAGTCAGGAAGATCGCTGTCCTTGTTGCCAAGGATAGCCTCGAGAGTCTTAATCAAAAGCTGGCCAATCCTCCCACCGTTTCTTTGCAGCCTCCTTTTTTGTTCTGATGGTACGACTTGTTTTTAGGAACTCTCGCACCTCACAGATACCTGTTGCATGATACACGGCCTTGGAGTCTGGGCACTCGGCCAACCCACTCGCACCTGAAACAACAAGCTTACCAGCCCAGGGTCGTTATCAAAAATCAAAAGACCAGAACTCTCGGAAAGTTCACTAATCCCGCTACACAAACTGGCCCCATCACTCTCCCCCTCCTCCGGCATGCCACCACCCCCAGGATCAATGCCGGGGAAGGGTCCCGACGCCCCTGACCGCAACAAGCAGCCCACTGACTGGCTGGGCTCCTGCACTCTCCCATCACCCTCCACGTCTGGGCCTGGGGAAGAAAAAACAAGAGGCACCCCCAGGGCCTGTGGTGCACTGGCACCCTCGGAAACTGAAGGAGGATCACGACCCAAAACAGCCCCGACCTCCACAGCACCTAGAGTACCCTCTCCACAGGCAACACCCAGAGAATCTCCTCTTGCCTTTAAACTCTCCCCTGCCGACTCAGCCTGAGAGGCAGCACACCCCCCAGCACCTCCATTGGCTCTGATAAGAAGCACAGAGTGGTACACCAATGCCCCTGAACCTCCCCCTTCGGGCTGACTCTGCTCATCCCCCGTCTCAGGGGGCACACTACCAGGGGGGCTAACCCCATCATCTGGCGTGCCAACACCCTCAGTAGGTCTCTGAAACGAGGGGACCTCCTCCGACCCAGAGGACACACCCACAGGGGAGCTAACCTCAACACCTGTTGAGATAACTCCCTCAGAGGGCCCCTGAAATGAAGGGGCATCCTCCCGCTCCGAGGACACACCACCAGAGGAGTCAACCGCAGCACATGGTCTTATAATACTCGGGGAAGATCCCTGAAATAGAGGCCCAACCTCCGACCCGGAGGACACCAGTTCGTGACCACCAACCACATCAGTGGTGGAAGGTCTGGAGAAAGACATCCCCCTAACTTTGGACCCACGCCCTTGCTCTTCCTCGCCAGGCACTAACCTCTTTGTCCGCTAGCATGTGGCAGTACGGTGACCTCCATAACAGAAGTGTCTTCAGCCTCCACACTATCCCCAGCCACTTTACCACCCACATGTTTTTGCTTCCTTGCCCCCGTCTGAACCACCTCAGCTCCTTGCTGGACCACGACAGGTGCAAACTGCACCTCACTGGAGCTGGCAGGCGCCCCTTGGGTGGTTTCAGAACTCGGCAGGTGCACCCCCGATCCCGTTTGACTCGCTCGGGCGGACTTTTTCTTCTTCCTCTTCCTCTGCTTCTCCCAATTGCCCCCTTCCTCACCTCCCTCCCCCTGTGCCCCGCCTTCAGCCGCCACATCAGGTTCAGGACATGGGGGGCGGGGGCTATCGCTGCCCTGGGTCCCCAAGGCAGAACCTGCAGGCCCAGATGGGCTATTACTGCCGCCCTGGATCAGAGCTGGCAGCCCTAGCCGGGTCAGCAGTACCATCCCGCGCCACTGAGGTTTGACGAGCCACGCCGGATGGGCCAGCAATGCATCCCTGGGCCGCTGCGCTAGAACTTCTCGCAGTGACCCCGCGAATAGGACACTCCCTCCGGAGATGTCCAAATTCGCCGCACGCATGACACCGTGCCTTTCCCCAACTCCAACGCACGGTTCTAGGGAGACCCCTATACTCCACCTCGAAACTCCTCTCAGCGCCATCCCCCTCACCCACCTTCATGAACACCCTCCTCTTGAAACTGAAGACCCCTTTTTCCTCTGGGTCCCCCACAGGGTGCATGAGCCTAAAGCACTTAGACCGCACATCCCCAAACTTAGACAGGTGTGGAATAAGTGATGTGTCCGGAATACATGTGGGGCAACTCCGCAGGAGAACCGGTCTCACCCTGGATACCCACAGATCCACCTGTATGTGGACCCCCCTCACTGAAACCCCCAGCTCCAATGCTCGGGCCACACCCTCCCGGGTCTTTAGTATCACCTCAACCTTTCCTCTTTCGAGCTCAGAAGAGACAATAGCTCCCCTCCCAAGAAGTTCATTCAAGGCCTTTGTAATGTCTCCCCTGGACATCATAGGCCCAGTTTGAACCGAGATACCAAACCCGTCCCAATCCAAGTCAACATGAGGCTCATGCTCAGATGGCCTCGTACCCGCCACTGTTGCCACTGCTGCGTAGGTCCGGACCTTCGGCCGCGCCCCAGCCATCGCCATCCTGACAGAGGCACAAACCAGCTCCAGGCACCCCAGCAGCTCAGCTCCAAGTTAAGTTCCAGAGACAGTCACAGTCAAAGACAGGCAGCAGAAAGCAGAAACCTCCAGCTGAAGCAGGAAAGTCCCCAAGTTCGTCCACAGCCGAGAGCAGCTTTTGGGAAGCTCTATCCCAGTCTCGCCAGAAGCAAAAGTACCTTCTTCACATTAAGCCAGGCAGCCGCACTGTGCAAAATGACTTTAGGGCAGAGAAACGGTGCAAAAAAAGACAAAGACACCGAAATCTTCGTACCCTCGATCTCCAGGCACTCTTGGCAGTCCGCCAACGACAACCGCACCCTCGACAATGTAGAGACAACTCAGGAATTTTCGCACTAGTAGAGGAATCCTAGACCAGAGGAAAGTTTCAACAGTCCAACGATAAGTTAAACTATGAAGCCCCTCTGCCTCTGTTCCTTCTCCAACAGCAAAATCCTTGAAAGGCTGCTTCAATCCTTCTCAACCGCAGAGCTGAGAAGAAAACACGACCTCTCTCTCTCTCTCTCTCTCTCTCTCTCTCTGCCCCTCTCTCTTTTTAATCTCCTCTCTGGTTTCTCCCCCTCTCTCTGTCCCTCTCTCCTCTTTTTAATCTTCTCTCTCCCCTCTCTTTCTCTCCCTTCCCTTTCGCTCTCTCTCATCGCTTTCTCTCTCCTCTTTCCTCTCTCGCTCTCCCCTCTCTTTCTCTTTCCCTCCTTCACTCCTCCCTTTCTCTCCCTCTCTATCTCCCCCTCTTTCTCTCCTCTCTTTTCTCTCCACTCTTTCTCTCCTCTCTATCTCCCCCTCTTTCTCTCCTCTTTCTCTCCCCCTCTTTCTCTCCTCTCTTTCTCTCCTCTCTATCTCCCCCTTTCTCGCCTCTCACTTTCCCTTCTCTCTTTCTTTCCTCTCTCTTTCTCTCCACTTTCTCACCCTCGCTTTCTTTCTCCTCTCTTTCTATCTGCTCTTTCTCTCCCCCTCTCTTTCTCTCCCCCCTCTCTTTCTCTCCCCCTCTCTTATCTCCCTCTCTTTCTCACCCATTTTCTCTCTCTTTTCTTTCTCTATCTCGTCTCTTTCTCTCTCCTCCTCTTTCCTCTCTCGCTCTCTCTCCTCTCTTTCTTGCTCCTCCTCTCTTACTCCCCCCTCTTTCTCCCCCTCTTTCTCTCCCACTCTGTCTCTCTCCCTCTCTTTCTCCCTTTCTCTTTCTCTCCCTCTCTTTCTCTCTCCCTCTTTCTTGCATCCCTTTATCTCGCTTCTCTTTCTCCAATCACAGACAAATGTTATCAGGTCTGCCAATAAATTACTTTTGAGAAAGTTTATTTAAGTATTCTGAGAGATAAAAGTTTATTTTAGTAATTGGAGAGAAAAACGTTTATTTTGGAAATATAGAAAGAGCTTATATTTCAAATAAAACATTTTTTAAAGTTAATTTTCGTAATTAGGGAGCAAAAACGTTTATTTAGGAAATATGGAACGAGCTTTATTTTGAAGTACAAATCTTAAAAAGTTTATTTTAGTAATTAGAGAGTAAAAAAGTTTATTTCGGAAATATAGAAAGAGTTTATTTTTCAATTTTCTTTAACAAGTTAATTTTAGTAGAAAAACGTTTATTTCAGAGGGAAAAAAAGTTTATATAGGAAATATAGAAAGAGTTTATTTTGCAAATAAAAACTTAAAAAAAGTTTATTTTAGTAGAAAAAAATATTCAATAATTAGAGAGAAAAAAGTTTATTTAGCAAATATAGAAAAAGATTAGTTTTCAAATAAAAAATATTTATTTTTGTAATTAGAGGGGAAAAATGTTTATTTCGGAAATATAGAAAGAGCCTATATTTCAAATAAAAACAATTTAAAGTTTATTTTAGTAATTAGGGGGAAAAAAGTTTATTGAGGAAATATAGAAAGAGTTTATTTTTCAAATAATTTTTTTTTTTAAGTTTATTTTAGAAAAAAGTTTATTTCAGTAATTGGAGAGAAAAAAAGTTTATGTAGGAAATACAGAAATAGTTTATTTTTCAAATGAAAATTTAAAAATGTTTTTTTAGAAAAGTTTATTTTAGTAATTGGAGAGAAAACAGTTTATTTGAGTAATTTTGCTGCTCCATCCATGCTCCAGGTTGAATCCAACCGTGAAGGCTGCTGAGAGTTGTAGTTCCACTGCTCCCTCTCACAATGGAGCGCAACGGACAGTGGGACTACACCTCCCGGCAGTCACCGCGTTCTCCTGCTCCACATCGAATCCAACCGTGAAGGCTGCTGGGAGTTGTAGTTACAACCGTCCCCTCACACACATGCGCACCATGACCGCCGGCACCCAAGGGTTCTACACATGCGCACTATGAGCGCCGGCACCCAAGGGTTCCCATACATGCGCACTATGACCACCGGCACCCAAGGGTTCCCATACATGCGCACTATGACCACCGGCACCCAAGGGTTCCCATACATGCGCACTATGACCACCGGCACCCAAGGGTTCCCATACATGCGCACTATGACCACCGGCACCCAAGGGTTCTACACATGCGCACCATGACTGCCAGCACCCAAGGGTTCCCATACATGCGCACCATGACCGCCGGCACCCAAGGGTTCCCACACATGCGCACCATGACTGCCGGCACCCAAGGGTTCCCACACATGCGCACCATGACCGCCGGCACCCAAGGGTTCCCACACATACACACTATGACCACTGGCACCCAAGGGTTCCCAAATATGCACACCATGACCGCCGGCACCCAAAGGTTCCCACTCATGCATACTATGACCGCCGGCACCCAAGGGTTCCCACACATGCACACTATGACCGCCGGCACCCAAGGGTTCACACACATGCGCACCGATCGCCGCTGGCACCCAAGGGTTCCCACACATGCGCACCATGACCCCCGGCACCCAAGGGTTCCCACACATGCACACTATGACCGCCGGCACCCAAGGCTTCTACACATGCGCACTATGACCGCCGGCAATGCTAAAAGCAGTTGGCGGCTGCGCAGTGAAATGTGTCGGCGCCCTGACACTCCCACGCGCCTGCGCATATGCGACCGCCAGCACCCTCAACGCTTCCCACGCGCATGTGCAGTGTCTCATCTTTCCCCAGTCTGTTTCTTCTTCTCTCTCCCTCTCTCCAACATAATATGAACTTCTCTCTCTCTCTCTCACTCTCTCTCTCTCTCTCTCTCTCTCTCTCTCTCTCTCTCTCTCTCTCTCTCTCTCTCTCTCTCTCTCTCTCTCTCTCTCTCTCTCTTTCTCTCTCTCTCTCTCTCTCTCTCTCACAATATTAACTTTCTCTCTGTCTTCTTCCTGCCAATGAAACATAAACTCAGACTCTCCCCCTGTCCCTTCTCTCTCTCCCTTCCTCTCAGTGTCTCCCCCAATCCCAGTGTCTCCCCTCTGGTGGACTTTCCTTTAGGAAAGAGATGGGGAGGAATTTATTTTTCCAGGTGGTGGTGAATCGACGGGAGGGGATGTGGGGGAGGGGGTGGGGTAGGGGATGTGGGGGGAGGGGGTGTAGGGGAGGGGGATTGAGGGGGAGAGAGGGAGTTTAAAATGATTGAGGGTGTTTCGGGACAGAAGGGGAGGAAATTTGAGTGGAAGGGGAGGGAATCAGAATCATAGAATTATAGAAAATAGGTGCAGGAGTAGGCCATTCGGCCCTTCGAGCCTGCACCGCCATTCAATATGATCATGGCTGTGAGATATAAAAAAATCACAAAGCTGTTTGAGACAAAGTCAGGCAAAGAAGTATTTATTAAGATAATATTCTGCAGAATAGGTGCCTCTCCTTTGCTGTCCCCGAGAGGCACACCAAAGTCAGGAGAGTAAGCCCCTTTATACACACAATTCTACTGGCTTTACCTCCCCTCTGGCTCTTCCCAATCAGAGCACTGAGGTGCATAGTCTATAGGTACGTTCCCCAGTACCTCCCACATCATATATCGCATGTTCATCCATGTGCATGGTAATGAGCAGTTTCTCAACCAGGGGCGTGTAAGTAATATTCATTTATTTCATTAAGCATGCTCCGTTGTAATTGAACTGGCCTAGTTTCTTGTTATTTTATTTGAAAAGCTAGTATCTGGTGAGTTTGTTACTTTTTATCTCAAATTTCTCTCTGTTCTATATATCGTTACTTTCTATTCTACTAACAGTCTGGTTTCTGCTGACACCTTATTTCTTTCTAAACTATATTTTTCTATTCCTAGTTTAAATCAACTATGTCTGTTAACCCCTTTTCTCACAATCCATCATTTTTCTTTTTGTCAAGCAACCTTTTTGATTTAAACTATATCTTCCTTTTCTAATGCTATCAACAGATTCTTCGCCTCCATATCCCCCTCTCGTTGGTCATACTGTGTTCTGAAGGCCATTATGGTGGCAGCGCTGTTCTTTGTCAGGGCTGTTTCTATCGATCGCTGGGCCAACCCCCGTACGCAGGGAATGATACAGCATCCAAACAAACACAGTAACCCCACCATGACCATCACTGATGTTAGGGTTGTTGTAAAGATGTGCTTCCATTTCCCAAACCAGGATTCTAGAAACCCAGTCCAGGAGGTGTCTACTCCAGAGATCTCAGCCAATTCGATAGACAGAGAGGTGAGACCTGCTAGGGCTCTTGACACTGACCCATCCGGAACAGTGCTGTTGGGGATGAATGTGCAATATTGTTCGCCAAACATTACACACACCCTTCCCTTCTCAGCCAGTAGCATGTCCAAGGCCATGCGATTTTGCCAGGTCATTTGGCTGTTAGCTGTCAGTTGTTCCGCTAATCCTTCAACTGCATCGCGAGTGTAATTTATAAAGCGTTGTTAATTGTAGTACAAGTAGTTGATCCAGTCCACATTTGTATTAATTGTGGACCACCAGAAGAGCATGGAATCAAAGCCCGCAGCTATCTGGTTTCTGGCTTTGAATTCATCGGGTACCCCTCTTGGCACTCCTATCGCATCTACATAGATGTGTGTGTCGAATGATCCTTTCACCTTTCTCTTTTGTCGTCGGTTTCCTTCCTTGAGTTCTACAGCATGTTCTACTGCTATGGTAAAGAGCATCATCAGTTGTATGAGGGTACAGGTTCCCGTCCATGACCCTGGTAACCGGGGCCACAGGGTATTCTCCCCGCACCACCACCAGACGTCCGCTCTACTGACTATCTGCTTTCTCAGCCAGGAGCTATTGAACAGTGGCCCCTGTTCCTCAGCTGTTATGTTATATGTCTGATTGCAGTTGAGCACCTTCCCCATGTCCTGTCCCTCTGGGTTATCTCTTGTATAGCACTCAAATCCCTCTTCCCCAAGAGGAATGGTAAATGGAGGAGGTCTAGGGTCTTCCCTTCGGCCCTTCGTATTGTTGTTGCTGGTTGGAAATAGGTAATGATAACTCTGACATATCGCATTCTTTGGTGAGAGGGGATTCGTGAATAGCTGTAGTATGCATGACGTAGCCCCAGGTGTTCTATCCCAATTCAGGGGAAATGGTACTGGGACCGGCTGAGGCCTGGCTCCGGCGCAGGCGTAACAATTAGTTTGTTGAATACTTCTGGCTGTGTACATCATCCAGGCTAGCCAGGTGTTGGCTCCTTTTCCCCCTGTTGGTATTCCCTTCTCATATAACTGCCTTAATCCTGTTTCTCCTGCTACTATCATTATCTTCAGATCCTTAGGCTCATTTTCCCTATTTACATTGCTGACTGCTGGTGGTGCTGGTGTCGCCCCGGGATTCCTATTCTGACTGTCATCTATCTTGAACACCTATCCCTTCTCCTCGTATCTTACCATCTCTCCATCCTGCTTCACTTCTATCTCAAACGTCAGACATGCATCCTTCCCTGTTCTATCTGCACATATCCAATACCTACCACTTTCCTGCATTTGAACACTGTATGCTCGCATTTACGCATCCTGGTCATTTCTCGTTTGGGTTTTGATACACTTTCCACCTATCAGTTTGATAGGTGGTCCGAAGCCACCCATATGTTGATGAAGTGAACACCGCGTGCCAATCTTTACAGGGACGGGTGCATACATACATTCTATAGCCGCACCACCATTTTCCTTTACATGCATCAAATGGGATGGTGGTGGACCTTCTATTCTGTGGTATTGTGATTTTTATGCATGTTACATTACTTACAAGTTGGGTGATTTCCCAACACACGACCCACCAACACGAAATCTTCATTTTTCCCGTGGGTTCCTGGTAAATATAAAAGTCAATGGTTCCTCTCTTTTGCGCACAGTCCACGGGCTGATATTGTCTGGTGGGGCCTCCACAGGACCCTTAACTTGACTTGCGTGTGTCCACCCTTTCTCCCTTGTTCGTACTGCTGTCTCAGTGATTAGTAACACCAGGTAGGGTCCAGTCCACTTAGGTTGCAGCTTTTCTTCTTTCCACGTTTTTATTAATACCTAGTCTCCAGCCTTGACTGAGTGAATCGGGAAGTCCAGTGGTGGGCTCTGGGCCAGCAATCCTTTAATTTTTAGTTCTGCAAGAGATTGGGACACTGCCAGTAAATAGTTCCTCAGGAACACATCGTCCCCTTGCATTGTTGGAACTTCTTCTATCTTCCCTAAGTATGGGAGTCCAAATAACATCTCATATGGTGATATCCCTATGTCTTTTTGAGGTGCCGTTCGGATTCTCAACAGGGCTATCGGGAGACACTTAGTCCAGGGGAGTCTTGTTTCCTCTATCAACTTGGTGATTTGGGTCTTCAAGGTGTTATTCATTCTTTCCACCTTTCCTGAGCTCTGGGGATGCCATAGTGTATGAAATTTCCATTCTATTCCCAGTGCTTCACATGTCATTTTATGTGTTTTGGAGGCAAAATGGGTCCCTCTATCTGAGTCTATTGTTTCCACAATCACATATCTGGGTATAATTTGTTCTAGTAATATCTTGGCTACCGCCTGTGAGGGGGCAGTTGCCGTGGGGAATGCCTCTGCCCACCTGGTGAAATGGTCCACTGTCACTAACAGGTGCTTCCAGGTTTGTACCCGGGGCAGCTCGGTGAAATCTATCTGTATACTCTGGAAGGGCCTAACTGCTAATGGTTGTCCTCCTCCTGGGACTGCTCTCATGATGTTTTTGTCAATTCGCTGACATAATACACAGCCCCCTATGACTTGTCCGGCCATGGTATACATTCCACGGCAAGTGTAGGTTCTGAGGAGGGTGTCACAGAGGGCTTGTGTTCCCCAATGGCTTTGTCCATGCAACCTCCCTAATAATTCTCTCATTATTTCTTTGTTCATTAGCTGCTTTCCATCCGGTGTCCACCATTTCCCATTTGAAGTATGCTGAGCCCCCATTTCTCTCATGTGTTCCTGCTCTTTCTCACTAAAGATAGGTATCTTTTCCTCTTGTCCCCTTAAAGGTATTAGTGACTTCATTTCTACCATCTGTTCTGTGGCTGCTCTTTTTGCAACCTCATCCACTGCCCTATTTTCTCTGGCCTCTAGGGTGCTACCCTTCTGATGCCCTGCCACATGTGCTATGGCTATTCGTTCTGGTTTTTGCAAGGCTTCCAGTGTCTGTCCTACCAATTGCTCATGCGCTAATTCTTTCCCTCGAGTGGTTATCATTCCTCGCTCTTTCCAGATTTTCCCAAAGGTGTGTACTACTCCAAAAGCGTATTTTGAATCGGTATACACTGTTCCTTCCTTACCCTCCAATAGTTCCAAAGCTCTCATAATGCATATAATTCACAAGATTGAGCTGACCAACTACCAGGCAGCCTGCCGCTTTCAATTTCCTCCATAGTTTCCCCGTTCACTATACCGTACCCACTATGTCTTTCTCCATCTATGCACCTGGAGGATCCATCTATAAACCACCGGCTGCCCTCAGCCAGAGGTTGCTTTTCTAAGTCTTCTCTACTTTTTGTCTGTAAATCTATTATTGTACTACAGCAGTGTACTGGGTCCTCTTCCTCGTCGCCCTGTTTCTCTGCTGGATACAGGAATTGGGATGGGTTAAGGTTCTTATCTGTAATTATAGTCAAATCGTCTTTTTCCATCAGGATGGCCTCATACTTTAAAAGTCTAGAGTCTGTTAACCATCTGTTGGATTTTTGAGCGAGTATGGTTCTCACCGAGTGTGGCGTAGAAACAACCAGAGCTCCTCCAAAGGTTAATTTTCTACTCTCTTCCACCAATATTGCGGTAGCTGCTACCGCTTGTGTGCATCCCGGCCATCCCCTGGAGACTGGATCTAATATTTTCGAGAGGAATGCCACTGGCTGTCGATATCCCCCTCTTTTCTGGGTGAGTACCCCTAGTGCCATCCCCTTGTCTGAATTTACGAACAGGTGGAAAGGTTGTTCTACTGAGGGCAGAGCCAACACGGGAGCAGTAATCAAACTGATCTTTAATTTCCTAAATTCCACCTCCTGTTCTGAGGTCCACTGAACTTTGTCTTTCTCTTCCCCCAATTTATCATACAGGAATTTCACTTGTCTGGAGTAATCATCTATCCACAGTCGACAGTATCCTATCAATCCCAGGAATTTTCGGATCTCTTTCTTATTCTTTGGTAGTGGTACTCCCATGATCCCAGCAACCCTTTCGGGGTTTATTCTTCTCTTTCCTCCACTTATTAGATGTCCCAGATATTTTACCTCTTGTTCCACAAATTGAAGCTTGTTACGGGACACCCTTAACCTCTTCCTCCCCAAGAAGTTTAACAGGCTTAGGCGTGGTGTCCCTTACATCCTCTTCGCTCTCTCCTGACAAGAGAAGGTCATCCACGTACTGTAATAGTTGTGTTTCCCCGTGACCTGGGAAATCCTCCATTACCTGCTCCAAAATTTGGTCGGATAAATTTGGTGATTGTGTAAAACCTTGAGGGAGCACTGCCCACCGGAATTGTTGCTTTCGCCTGGTAGTTAGGTTTTCCCAGTCAAAAGTGAATAAGTCTCTACTCCCTGTTGCCAGCGGACAGCTCCAGAAGGCGTCCTTTAAATCTACCACACTAAACCATTTGTGGATTGGTGGTATCTGTCCCATGATGGTGTAAGGGTTAGGCACTACCGGGTGTCAGGCTTGGACCACCTTGTTCAGTTCCCTCAAGTCCTGTACAAGTCTCTATCTGCTGCCGCAGCATTTTGCTGCCCTGGTGGGTTTTCCTGTTCCCACTTTCTCATTGCTGCTGCCTTAAATCATTTGCCTCTCCTCGGATGTGAAGAGATTCCCCATAATGGCCATTAACTCCTCCCATGTGTAAGTGTTTGGCCCAAGGAACTGATCTAACTGTTTTTCCAGACCTAAAGGATCCCCTAGGAGGCTTCTCATTTCTTTTTTGAAATTCCTCACTTCAGTACTAGTTAAGGGGACATTAACAAACCCCATTCCCCCTTGGGGTCCTCCCATGAGTACCTCTCTTAGATGTCTAATTTTTACCGATTGTCTTCTTACTCTGTCTGACCTCCTGACTCCCTCTCCTGGTGACGGGGGGGTTTAATTCATCTACCGCGACCGCCTCCTGTCTCTTTATTCTCTTTTCTTTCTCACTCCTGGGGTCCGGTAGGTCACTGTCGGTGTCATCACCGTCAGTAACATCATCATTAAATTCTTGTTTTACCCTGACCTTTCTTTTTACCATCAAAGGTTCTCCAGTAAATTCCATTTTTACCGATTTTCAGGCCACCAGACTGAAGCTCCTTTTATCGGGTGTTTTGGCCATTCAAAATAACAATACCTTATCATTGTTGTCTTCTCCAACCCCTGGGTATTTCCTGCCCCCCAGTGGTTCTGCATTCGCCCCAACGGACTATTAGGCAGAATGCTGGGATGGGTTTTTCACTTACATTTCCCATTCTCTTGATCGGAATTCCTCTCCGATCTTTTATCATATCGCCCAGGTAATACTATAATAGTCAAAGTTTCTTACCGGGGCCTGTGCACAGAATTACTCGATTTTCGTGATTTTCAACCAAGCTCCAACCACCTTCACTTCTTTGCTGAGTCTCTGTTTGGTCCGACGGTAAGCAAGGAATCTGAGACCGCTGAACTCAGCGGGGTGCACCTTCTCTTTGTCCGTGTACTCCCGTCAGCTGGCCTAGAGTAATTAAATACCGGAACCGAGCCCCCAAATTGTGAGATATAAAAAAATCACAAACCTGTTTGAGACAAAGTCAGGCAAAGAAGTGTTTATTAAGATAATATTCTGCCGAATAGGTGCCTCTACTTTGCTGTCCCCTAGAGGCACACCAAAGTCAGGAAAGTAAGCCCTTTAATACACACAATTCTGCTGGCTTTACCTCCCCTCTGGATCTTCCCAATCAGAGCACTGAGGTGCACAGTCTGTAGGTACATCCCCCAGTACCTCCCACATCATACATCCCATGTTCATACATGTGCATGGTAATGAGCAGTTTCTCAACCAGGGGCGTGTAAGTAATATTCATTTATTTCATTAAGCATGCTCTTTTGTAATTGACCTGGCCTAGTTTCTTGTTTTTTATTTGAAAAGCTAGTATCGAGACTTCCGGTGGCGCTATGGAGGGTTAGAGGATAACGCCAGCCAGCTCCGTGAAAGAAACGGGAAAAAACGGGGGATTAACGGACCTACCTGCTGCCTGTTGCCTGCCGTTTCTACACCGATTGTTGTGAGTGACGTCATCAGGCGCGCGACTAGTTATGTCTACAACACGCAGCCCACCCGAAAGACAGAAAAGTCGACCAACTAGGCAGAAACCGGCAGAAGGCCCAACTGAAGCCTCGGACTCAAGTAGGGCCTCATCCCAGGAAGATATATCGAAAAGAACAGGGAAAAAAACTGAAAGTGAAGAATTGAAAACTTTCATTTCTCGTGAGATTGCTGGATTAAGGGAAGAAATAAACCAGATGAATACTCAAATGAAAGAATTTCAACAGGAAACAAATTCAAATATTAATAATAAGACCAAGAAAATATCGGAAGATTTGAAGAAAGAAATTACAGAAATGATGAACGAAATGACGAGATGGATAGTAAAATTGAAAAGGTCAAAAATGACTTGGAAAAAAGGCTGAATCCTATGGAAAAGGTACTGGAACAACAGACGGTCGGTATAAAAGGCCTTGAAGAACTAGCTGAAACAAGTGCTGTGACTACAGCAAAGCTGATTACAGAAAACGAACGTCTAACGGACTTACTGACTAAAATAACTGAGAAATGTACTGAGCTAGAAGGTCGCCAGAGAAGACAAAACCTAAGAATTGCAGGTATTCCCGAAGGACGAGAGAAAGATGAAGATCCTCGAGAATTTACTGCGAACTTATTGCAACATGTTTTATCTCTGGAACAAAAGCCTTTATTAGCCCGTGCTCACAGAGTCAGAAGACGTCAGACAAGAGCAAACGCCCCTCCAAGACAAATGATTATAAAGCTACAATATGACTTTGTTTTGGACGAGATAATGCGAAAATCCTCGAGAAATAGAAACCTGGAATTCGAAGGACAAAGGATCAGTATCTACCGAGACTATCCTGCAGAAGTTTCCAGGAAACGGAAAGCATTCAATGAGGCTAAGAGTCTTATGAGGGGAGTTGCAAATTTGAGATACGGCTTGAATTATCCAGCTATTCTAAGAGTTACTTTCAACAACAAGGAACATCTCTTTTCCAACCCAGCAGCAGCACTGGACTTTGCTCGCCAGATCCAGACCTGAGAAGCAGCTACTTCCAAATATATTGACTTTTAAGTACTCTACAAGAATCCCCAAGATTTCGCAAGACTTCACAAAACAACGCAGGACTGGACCGAACTGGACAACGTTGGATGGAAGTTGGAGAAAGAAGAGGATTGGAAAACTTCACCTGGATTCTAATAATTAGTATAATTACACTACTAATATAAATAACTAACACATATTATAGACACACCGCAGTATCTTTATTAACATCATTTTTACTAATTAAGATTAATCACTACTACTAATAATTAATGATTATCTAAGTTGGAATGAATAGAGTTAAATTTAGGGATTGATTTCATTTGGAGATTTTTCTTTTACGCCAGCAATTTTCATTTTCATTTTTAATTTTTGTCTTTTTTTTGTTGGATGGATTTTTTTTTTCTCTTTCCTTTTTTTTGTTTCTTTTGTTTATAATTATTAGATTTTTAATTAAGTTTTAAATATATGTATTTCGATATCACTTTTTTGTTTCTCTTGTTTATAATAATTAGATTTTTAAATAACCATATAACCATATAACAATTACAGCACGGAAACAGGCCCTCTCTGGCCCTTCCAGTCCGTGCCGACCATTTGTTTTCCCCATGTCTTAAATAAATGTATTTCTATATCTTTAATTGTTATAATTTAAATAAGTCTTTATTAAATAAGTCTTTATTTTTACCCTTTTTTTCCCTTTCTTTTTTTTTCTAATGTTACACCCCCGGTAAAATATTATTAGGGAATAACAATTCCAAAAACCTGGGAGCTGGTTAAGTTACTAACATCAACGACGGAAGTCGGTAGATGGTTAGCCATGTTAGTATGGCTAGCACTAACTGCAACAACTCTTGATGTAGTTTTTCCCTTCTTTATGCACAATACTAACTTCTTAATCTATCCTTTGTTCTTCTTTTATATAATCTATTATTGTTTTTCTCAATTTGAATTGAGTTATATATTGGATCAATGGAGATATATACGTGAGAGACATGCACGAGACTTAAAATTCATCTATTCGATGTTCGGGTGTAAGGTCAGGTCTGATGTGCTGAACCATAGACTCTATTGTAGACCTCCATAGTCAAAAGATGCAAGACTCAAAAATGAATATGGGGAATGAGGGAATAACGTTTTGTAGTTGGAATGTTAAAGGTATTAATGAACCGATCAAGAGAGGGAAAGTTTTTGCACATTTAAAGGCAAATAAAGCTGACGTAATTTTTATTCAAGAAACCCACTTAAAAAAAGATGCTGATCATAGATTGAAAGCTAAATGGATAGATAAAATGTATCACTCTTCTTTTACACATAAATCAAGAGGCGTAGCAATATTATTTCGTAAAGGTATTTTATTTAAGCATACATCAACTATTACTGATAAAGATGGAAGATACATTATCGTTATAGGAGAATTAAATACACAAAAATGATTTTTGTTAATGTAAATTTTGATAGCCCACTGTTTTTCAAGAAAGTATTTAACAATATCCCGGAATTAACACAATACAATCTAATAATTGGAGGAGATTTTAATTGTACACTAGACCCATACTTAGATCTACAAGGCAAAGGAAAACTAAATCACATTCTAGTGACTTATTAAATGTATATATGGAAACTACTAATATCAAAGATGTTTGGAGAATAGAAAACCCCACCGGACGAGAATACTCTTTTTACTTGTCAGTACATAAAACTTACTCAAGAATAGATTATTTTTTGGTGGATGCTAAACTCATCTCACTCACTTATAAATCCAAATATCATAATATTATAATTTCAGATCAGGCACCATTAACATTTAAGATCAAAATAAATGGTAAAATACAAAAATCAGAACAGTGCAGATTTAACCCACAAATTTTAGAAAATAAAATTACTCAGGAATATATCACAGAACAAATTAAGATTTTTTTCGAAATAAATGATAAACCGGAAATATCTTGTTCCTTATTATGGGAAACATTTAAAGCATACCTCCGGGGAATCATGATTTCCTCCCAAGCATTTTATAATAAAAAGAATCGTAAGGATCAACAAGATTTGGAAAAGGAGGTTAAACAATTAGATATACAGAATGCAGCAAATCCAACTACAATACTACATAATAAAATTGCAGCATTGAAATATAAATTAAATAAAACATATACAGATCAAGTTGTTAAACTTTATCAACATACTAAACAATTACAGTTTGAATTCGGTGATAAACCTCAAAAATTATTGGCTCGCCAACTAAGGAAAATGGAAGCTGAAAAAATAATCCATAGGATTAAATCACATAATGGCGAATTGTTAACACAATCTAAAGATATTAATGAAAGATTTATGCAATATTATAAAAACTTATACACTGTTAAAACAACAGAAAATAAAATAGGAATAGAAGCATTTTAAAAAAAAATGTAACCTGAAAGGGTTGGATTTACAAAATATAGAGTTACTGAATGCTGATATCTCGATAAAAGAAATCCAAGAATCAATCAGATCATTAAAAAACGGTAAAACACCGGGACCAGATGGCATTGGCTCGGAATTTTATAAAATATTCTATGATCATATTGTACCACGACTGAAATCATTATATGAACACATATATACTCAGCAAAAACTACCAGAAACATTAAATGAATCTACTATAACACTTTTACCTAAAATAAACAAAGACTTGGATGAACCAGGGTCATTTAGAGCAATAGCTCTTTTAAATACTGATCAAAAGATATTAACTAAAATATTAGCACAAAGGTTAAGCTCAGTTGTTAATAAATTAATTCATCCCGATCAAACAGGATTTATACCAAAACGATACTCTTCATATAATTTGCGACGGTTATTTACTTTATATACTCGAAAAGAGGTATTAATAAAGATCTAGTAGTTATTTTGTTAGATGCAGAGAAAGCCTTCGATCAAGTGGAATGGCCTTATTTGTTCTCGGTTATGGAAGCTTTCAAACTGGGAGAAAAGTTTATTACCTGGATCAAATTGCTATATACAAATCCGACAGCTAGAATAATAACAAACCAAATGTTATCACCTAAATTCAATCTATCTCGAGGTTGTAGACAAGGTTGCCCGTTATCCCCTTTACTGTTTGCAGTGGCAATAGAACCGCTAGCTCAGAGGGTGAGATCACATCCGGAAATATATGGATACGATACTAGAGACACTAAAAATAAAATGTCTTTATATGCGGATGATGTACTACTTTACATCACAAAAGCAGAAACTAGTATTCGAAATTTGTTAAAATTAATAACTGAATTTGGATCCTACTCAGGATATAGTATCAATTGGAATAAAAGTGAACTTATGCCAAAAACGGTAAATAACTTACACATATTACAACAATTCCCTTTTAAGATAACAAATGAAAAAATTAAATATCTTGGAATTTTCGTAACAAAAAGATTTGACTCATTATTTAAATCTAATTTCCCACCACTATTGAATAAATTAAATAAGAATATCTTATATTGGAAAACTTTACCTATTTCAATGTTAGGTAAAATTAATATAATAAAAATGGTTTTTCTTCCACAATTATTATACCTTTTCCAATTAATTCCGATATATCTCCCTAAAAATGTCTTTAAAAAGGTGGACTCCCTAGTCACTAACTTCATTTGGGATTATAAGAGCCATAGAATAAATAAAAAACATTTATGTAAATCAAAAATAAATGGAGGTCTAGCACTACCAAATTTTATGTTTTATTATTGGGCAGTCAACATTAAAAATATGAATTTTTGGTTAGAAGAAATAGATAACCAACCAACTTGGTTAAATATGGAAAAAGAAGATTGTTCTCCTTTTGAAATTAGTTCTATAATATTTGCTAATATTAATCTAGCTAAGAAAACTTATAGTGAAAACCCGATAATAGAAAGTGGAATACGTATTTGGAAACAAATAAAGAAAACATTAAAACTAAAATTTATACCACTATCTCTTAGCATTGTAAATAATGTTAAGTTTAAACCTTCAATGATGGATAAAGCTTTTTTACAATGGAAAAATAATGGAATTATTAAGATCGGTGATCTCTATAAGGAAAACTCCTTTCTTTCATTTCAATATCTACAACAAATTTATGGACTACACTCTAAAGATTATTTTAGATATTTACAAATTAGAGATTATGTTAAAGCAAATACGCAGGAATTCAGAAATAGAAAGACATAAATTTTAGATGAATGCTTAAATAAACATCCAAATACAGAAAAAATGATTTCATATATATATAACATCTTATTGGAAGGGGATGTTCCATCAACAGAAATACATAGACAATCTTGGGAAAATGAATTATGCCAAATTATTAGACCAGAAGTATGGGATGAAAGTTTACAACATATACACCATTGTTCGCTAAATGCTAACCACTCTCTTATACAGTTTAAAATACTACATTGACTATATTATTCAAAATCTAAATTACATAACATTCTTCCAAAAGTATCTCCTATATGTGATAAATGTCAACATTTAGAAGCCAACTTGTCACACTCATTTACAAACTGTTTAAAATGACAAAATTCTGGATAGAAATATTTAGGATATTTCGAATGTTGTTAATATAATTTTGACACCTGATTCAAAGTTAATAATACTAGGAATACTGGAAACAGACCAATTAATAACAACGAATCAAAGAATTTTTATTGATTATGGGTTAATAATTGGGAAAAAATTAATATTAAAATTTTGGAAAGGCCCTACATCACCTACAATTAAAATATGGAATACAGAAATGTTGGAGACTCTTCATCTGGAGAGATTGAGGCTTGTCCTAATGGACAGGTTAGATCTCTTCAGAGGGATATGGTCTCCATATATTGAATATTTACAGAGTCATAACGGCTCGGTACGAGGGCTTGACTGAGGCCTGAATATTAGAATGGATGAAGAAATATATATAATAAATCATGCCTATATCTCCAATGACAGATTAATGACTAACACTCCATTTGTTTTCATATTTTCTTCATTATTTATCTCTATCTTTTCCTACTTTATAAAAAAAATCAAAAAAAGCGTATAGAACCATATAGTCTTAAATTTTAATATTAATAATAATATCAATATTATTAATATCACGAAAGTATATAATGATGTATTTCCATTTATGTAAAACATTGTAATTTTCATAAATATGTTTCTATAATAAAAAATATTTAATAAAAAAAAAGAAAGAAAAGCTAGTGTCTGGTGAGTTTGTTACTTTTTATCTCGAATTTCTCTCTGTTCTATATATCGTTACTTTCTATTCTACTAACGGTCTGGCTTTTGTTGAAATCTTATTTCTTTCTAAGCTATATTTTTCTATTCCTAGCTTAAGTCAACTATGTCTGTTAACCCATTTTCTCACATGGCTGATCATCCAACTCAGTATCCTGTACCTGCCTTCTCTCCATACCCCCTGATCCCTTTAGCCACAAGGGCCACATCTAACTCCTTCTTAAATATAGCCAATGAACTGGCCTCAACTACCTTCTGTGGAGAGAATTCCACAGACTCACCACTCTCTGTGTGAAAAAAGATCTTCTCGTCTCTGTCCTAAAAGACTTCCCCCTTATCCTTAAACTGTGACCCCTTGTTCTGGTGTTCCCCAATATCGGGAACAATCTTCCTGCATCTAGCCTGTCCAACCCCTTAAAAATGTTGTAAGTCACTCTAAGATCCCCCTCAATCTCCTAAATTCCAGCGAGTACAAGCTGAGTCTATCCAGTCTTTCTTCATATGGAAGTCCTGCCTTCCCAGGAATCAGTCTGGTGAACCTTCTCTGTACTCCCTCCATGGCAAGAATGTCTTTCCTCGGATTAGGAGACCAAAACTGTACGCAATACTCCAGGTGTGGCCTCACCAAGACCCTTTACAACTGCAGTAGAACCTCCCTGCTCTTGTACTCAAATCCTTTTGCTATGAATGTCAACATACCATTCGCCTTCTTCATAGCCTGCTGCACCTGCATGCCTACTTTCAATGACTGGTGTACCATGACACCCAGGTCTCGTTCCATCTCCCCTTTTCCTAATCGGCCACCATTCAGATAATAGTCCACTTTCCTGTTTTTGCCGCCAAAGTGGATAACCTCACATTTATCCACATTATACTGCATCTGCCATGCATTTGCCCACTCCCCAAACTATCCAAGTCACCTTGCAGCCTCCTAGCATCCTCCTCACAGCTAACACTGCCCCCCAGCTTCGTGTCATCCGCAACCTTGGAGATGTTGCATTCAATTCCCTCATCCAGGTCATTAATATATATTGTAAATAGCTGGGGTCCCAGCACTGAGCCTTGCGGTACCCCACTAGTTACTGCCTGCCATTCTGAAAATGACCCATTTACTCCTACTCTTTGCTTCCTGTCTGCCAGCCAGTTCTCTATCCACATCAATACTGAGGGAGGGAGCTGTGAGTGAGGGAGGGGTTTTGGAGGAAGTGAGCGGTTTGAGGTAGAGAGGGAGGGGGAGGAAGAGGGGAGGGGAGAGAGAGAGGGACCAGAGGAGGAATGGAGCCGTTGTTGACGGGTTTTTCAGCAGATTTGAGTTTTTGTTTCGAGGGGTCTTGATGGCTTGTGAGGGTTGTTAATGGTTTTTTCAGGCGTTGTTGAGGGTTTTGAGCAGTTTTCAGGGTTGTTGGTGGGGGTTTGCGGGTTGTCGTGGGATTAAGAAGTTTTGAGGGTTTTTTGGCTATTTTGAGGGTTGTTTGAGCAACGTTAGCTTGGAGGATGTGGAATCGATATTGGTGGAGCTGCTAAACACTAAGGGGCAGAAAACGCTAGTGGGTGTTGTGTACAGGCCACCTAACAGCAGTAGTGGACTTGGGGATGGCATCAAACAGGAAATTAGAAATGCAACAAAGATAAACCGTTTTAATGGGTGACTTTAATCTATATATAGATTGGGTGAATCAAATTGGCAGGGGTGCTGAGGAAGAGGATTTCTTGGAATGTATGCGGGATATTTTTCTAAACCAACATGTGGAGGAACCAACGAGAGAGCAGGCTATTCTAGACTGGGTATTGAGTAATGAGGAAGGGTTAGTTAGCAGCCTTGTTGTGCGTGGCCCCTTTTGCCAAAGTGACCATAATATGGTTGAGTTCTTCATTAGGATGGAGAGTGACATTGTTAATTCAGAAACACGGGTCCTGAACTTAAAGAAAGGTAACTTTGAGGGTATGAGACGTGAATTGGCCAAGATAGACTGGCAATTGATTCTTGAAGGGTTGATGGTGGATATGCAATGGAAGGCATTTAAAGACTGCATGGGTGAACTACAACAATTGTTCATCCCAGTTTGGCAAAAGAATAAATCAGGGGAGGTAGCGCATCCATGGTTAACAAGGGAAATCAGGAATAGTATCAAAGCAAAAGATGAAGCGTACAAATTAGCCAGAGAAAGCAGCCTAGCAGAGGACTGGGAAAAATTCAGAGTCCAACAGAGGACAAAGGGCTTAATTAGGAAAGGGAAAATGGATTATGAAAGAAAACTGGCAGGAAACATAAAAACTGACTGCAAAAGCTTTTATCAATATGTGAAGCGAAAAAGATTAGTTAAAACAAATGTAGGTCCCTTGCAGTCAGAAACAGGTGAATTGATCATGGGGAACAAGGACATGGCAGACAAATTGAACAACTACTTTGGTTCTGTCTTCACTAAGGAAGACATAAATAATTTGCCGGAAATAGCAGGGGATCGCGGGTCAAAGGAGATGGAGGAAATGAGTGAAATCCAGGTTAGCCGGAAAGTGGTGTTACCTAAATAGAATGGATTAAAGGCCGATAAATCCCCAGGGCCAGATAGGCTGCATCCCAGGGTACTTAAGAAAGTAGCCCCAGAAATAGTGGATGCCTTAGTGATAACTTTTCAAAACTCTTTAGATTCTGGAGTAGTTCCTGAGGATTGGAGGGTAGCTAATGTAACCCCACTTTTTAAAAAGGGAGGGAGAGAGAAAACGGGGAATTACAGATCAGTAAGTCTAACATCGGTAGTGGGGAAACCGCTAGAGTCAGTTAGTAAAGATGGGATAGCAGCGCATTTGGAAAGTGGTGAAATCATTGGACAAAGTCAGCATGGATTTATGAAAGGTAAATCATGTCTGACGAATCTTATAGAATTTTTCGAGGATATAACCGTATTACCATATAACAATTACAGCACGGAAACAGGCCCTCTCGGCCCTTCCAGTCCGTGCCGACCATTTGTTTTCCCCTAGTCCCATCTACCTGCACTCAGACCATAATGCTCCATTCCCTTCACGTCCATATACCTATCCACTTTACTTTTAAATGTTAAAATCGATCCTGCCTCCACCACTTCTGCTGGAAGCTCATTCCACACAGCCACCACCCTCTGAGTAAAGAAGTTCCCCCTCACGTTACCCCTGAACTTCTGTCCCTTAATTCTCATGACACTAGTAGAGGTGTAACTAGTAGAGTGGATAAGGGAGAACCAGCGGATGTGTTATATCTGGACTTTCAGAAGGCGTTCGACAAGGTCCCACATAAGAGATTAGTATGCAAACTTAAAGCACACGGTATTGGCAGTTCAGTATTGATTTGGATAGAGAACTGGCTGGTAGACAGGAAGCAAAGATAGGAGTGAACGTGTCCTTTTCAGGATGGCAGGCAGTGACTAGTGGGGTGCCGCATGTCTCAGTGCTGGGACCCCAGCTGGGACCCCAGCTAGTTACAATATATATTATTGATTTAGACGAATGCAACATCTCGAAGTTTGCGGATGACATGAAGCTGGGGGGCAGTGTTAGCTGTGAGGAGGATGCTAGGAGGCTGCAAGGTGACTTGGATAGGCTGGGTCAGTGGGCAAATGCATGGCAGATGCAGTATAATGTGGATAAATGTGAGGTTATCCAATTTGGTGTCAAAAACAGGAAAGTAGACAATTATTGGAATGTTGACCGATTAGGAAAAGGGGAGATGCAACGAGACCTGGGTGTCATGGTACACCAGTCATTGAAAGTAGGCATGCAGGTGCAGCAGGCTGTGAAGAAAGCGAATGGTATGTTGACATTCATAGAAAAATAATTTGAATACAAGAGCAGGGAGGTTCTACTGCAGTTGTACAGGGTCTTGGTGAGGCCACACCTGGAGTATTGCGTACAGTTTTGGTCTCCTAATCTGAGGAAAGAAATTTCGTGCCATAGAGGGAGTACAGAGAAGGTTCACCAGACTGATTCCTAGGATGGCAGGACTTCCATATGAAGAGAGACTGGATAGACTCGGCTTGCACTCGCTGGAATTTAGGAGATTGAGGGGGAATCTTATAGAGACTTAAACAATTCTTAAGGGGTTGAACAGGCTGCATGCAGGAAGATTGTTCCGCATGTTGGGGGAGTCCAGGAGAAGGGGTCACAGTTTAAGAATAAGGGGGAAGTCTTTTAGGACCGAGATGAGAAAATCATTTTTCACACAGAGAGTGGTGAATCTGTGGAATTCTCTGCCACAGAAGGTAGTTGAGGCCAGTTCATTGGCTATATTTAAGAGGGAGTTAGATGTGGCCCTTGTGGCTAAAGGGATCAGGGGGTATGGAGAGAAGGCAGGTACAGGATACTTGGATGATCAGCCATGATCATATTAAATCGCGGTGCAGGCTCGAAGGGACGAATGGCCTACTCCTGCACCTATTTTCTATGTTTCTATGTTTTTTTAGCAGTTTTGATGGTTTTTGAGTCGTTTTTGAGCAGTTTTGAGGGGTTTTGCGGGTTGGTAGGGTTTTTTAGGGTTCTTTCAGGGGGTCTTAAAGGCTTTTGAGGGTTATTGAGTGATTTTTGTGCAGTTTTGAGAGTTTTGTCAGTTTTTATGTTTTTAGGTTTTTTTTGTGTTTTTTTTTTGTTATTGTTTATTTTTGTTAGAAGTAAGTACAGTAGTGTGGTACTTAAGTACCTAATACATACATACATATTTCCATTCTTGTACAACTTCATACTTTTGATTTAATAATAAAAGAACAGTGAGAGAAAAAATAAATAAAGAGTGTCGGAATAGATAGACAAGCGAGTAGAAACAGATAGCCAAAGAAATACAGCACCGAGATAAGAAGCTAAAAAGATTGAAAGAAAAGGAGAAAGTAAAGGAAAGAGAGATTAGGAGAGATCTACCTATTTCGTATTTTTGCCCATCCGTCACCCGGTTCTAAACCATTTAATTTCTTATGTTGCACCATCTGCTTGTAAAAAGTTGATAAAAGGAGACCAAATCTTTAAGAATAGGTCTACTTTGCCTAGGAGGAGGAATCTCATTTCTTCAAGGTGTAGCATTTCGGACATGTTTGAGATCCACATTTCGAATGTTGGCGTGGTAGCGTTTTTGGAAAATTTGAGTATAAGTGTTTTTGCTGTTATTAGACCGTAAATAAGAAAAGCTTTTTGGAATATAGTTAGTTTACTTCCCTCTTCCATTGATCCAAAGATAATCAGTTCTGTATTGCGGTTCTATTTTGTGTTGAATAGTTTTGTAAAAATTCCAAAAATTTCATTCCAAAATTTATACAGTTTTATACAAAGAGACAAAGGAATGTGCGATAGTGGCATTTTGAGTTGAACATTTGTCGCAGATGGGGGAAACATTTGAAAATATTTTATTCAGTCTAGTTTTCGAATAATATAATCTATGTAAAATTTTAAATTGAATTAGGTTATGTCTTACATTCATTGAACATTTATTTACGTATAATAAAACATTTTCCCACCTATCATTTGGAATTTTTATCAATAACTCTTGTTCCCAGTCCCTTCTAATTGCCTCTGTCGTTGGTGTTTCTATATTTAGAATTGTATTATATAAGTAAGATATTAAATTGCTTGATTCTGCCTTTCTATTCATTCCTTCCTCCAATAAATCTGGAGTTAAAGTTTGATATCCTTGTATATATTTTTTCAAATAATCTTGAATTGGAAGATATTTTAACTATTGATTACTTTTCAAATTATATTTTAGTTGTAATTGTTGGAATGATAAAAGTTTTCCCATTTCATACATATCTCCCATCGTTTTAATTCCTATTATTACCCATATCACACATCTGAGGTATGCTTTTACGAAATTGTATTCCCTTCGTTTTTACTGCCAGCAGGGGTAACAGGGGAATATTTTCTTATATTCCCCTTTCTTGCGAACGCCTATGGACTTTACCTGTTAAAACAGCGGGGAATATAGTCTTATATTCCCCTGGTCTCACATCCGGGAACTTGGCAACGTGACGGCAACGTGACGCTGCGTGGGAAATTTAGAATATTCAAACGGCAGACAGGAAGACTGCCGCGTCCATTTTGGTTAAATTTTGCGTGGAAGTCCGCGGAGCTGAGATGTTAAAATTTTCCTCTAGATGTCTGATAATGGGTAATAATAACATTGACTGTCCTCTTTCGGGAGATACGACATATATTGCCCTCACTAGATCCATATTGCCCTCGTCTTCGACTCGGGCAATATGAATCTACTTCAGGCAATATATGTCGTATCCCCATCAAGGCCAGTCAATATTCTATTATTATTTCCCAATGGATAAACGTTTTATCAATAATGGATGGTTTGAATGAGGGATTATTAGCTATTGGAGAAAGAAGCGATAATTTTCTTAATTTTAAAGTTAGTTTTATTTGTTTCCAAATTCGTATTATACTGTGAATAATTGGATTCTTCTTATATATTATATTGTTCAGTTTCATCGGGGAAAGAAGGATCTCTCCTATATTATAAGGGGAACAATCCTCTTTCTCCATTCTTATCCAATCTACCTGTTGGGCAGAACTGTCCAACCAATAGATTATATTTTTAATATTCACTTCCCAATAGTAATACAATGTTAGGAAGTGTCAGTCCCCCTGATTCTTTAGATTTACACAAGTGTTTTTTTTTTAAATTCTGTGTGATTTATAATCCCATATGAAGTTTATAATATCAGAGTCTAGTTTTTTAAAGAATTTTTTAGGTAAGTATATTGGTATTGATTGAAATAGGTACAATATTTGTGGTAAGAAGATCATTTTTATCGCGTTTATTCTGCCTATTAAGGACATCGGCAGTGTTTTCCAAAATTTAATCAAACCATTTAATTTAGTTAATAAAGGCACATAGTTTGCGTTGAGTAATGATTTATATTTCCTAGTAATTTGGATGTCCAAATACTTAAATTTTTCTGTTGCAATTCTAAAGGGGAATTTCAACAAATGTGTCGACTCTTGAGGTTTTATCGTCATAATTTCACTTTTGTTCCAATTTATTCTATATCCTGAAAAAGAACCAAATTCCTCTATTAAGTTTAGTATATTTGGTATGCTAATTTGCAAATTTGTAATATATAGTAATATGTCGTCTGCATATAATGAAATGTTATTATTTGAGTGTTTGGTATTATATCCATAAATATTCGGATGACTTATACTTTCTGCTAAAGGCTCTATCACTAGTACAAATAGCAGGGGCGATAGTACGCACCCCTGCCTATTGCCCCTTGCTAATTGGAATTTCGGGGATAATATATTATTAGTCAGTATTCTAGTCGTCGGCTTATCATATAATAATTTTACCCATGAAATAAAATTATCTCCCATGTTAAATTTTTGCAATACTTTGAATAAATATTGCCATACTACTTGATTGAAAGCTTTTTCTGCATCCAATGAAATAATTGCTAGTTCTTCAGTATTATGTGAGTACATTATAATAGACAACTGTCTCAAATTGATAAAAGAGTATCTCTTTGGTATAAACCCTGTTTGGTCCGGGTTTATTAGTTTGCTAACATATTTACTCAATCTTCTCGCTAGGATCTTTGCTAATATTTTTTGATCTGTATTTAGGAGTGCAATAGCTCTATATGAGCCTGGGTCTTCTAGATCTTTATCCTTTTTTGGTATAAGTATAATCGTTGTCTCCGTTAATGTTTCTGGTAGTTTATTTTCTTTAAAAGCGTATATATATAAATCTTGCAGATGTGGAGAAATTATCTCATAGAATCTTTTATAGAATTCATTGCTAAAGCCATCTGGTCCTGGCGTTTTGGCATTCTTCAACGAATTTATTGTGTCTTCTATTTCCTGTAGTGTAATCTGGGCTCCTAATCCCTCTTGTTCCACCATATTTAATTTTGGAAGATTACAATTGTCTAAGAAATTTGTAATTTGAGTATTATTTGCAGAGGTTTTCGATGTATATAAATTTTGATAAAATTGAGCAAATCTTTTATTAATATCTTTAGGTAGTGTTAGTAATTCCCCTTTGTCTGATTTAATTTTAGTAATTGTATTTTCTGTTTCCTGTTTTTTCAGTTGGCGTGCTAAGAGTTTATGTGGTTTATCCACCAAATGTGAAATTTTCTTGTTTTATAGTTTGAAATAATCTTATTATTCTGGCCGGTAAAATTTTATTTAATTTTTATTTTATTATTGTTATCTTATTATGTTTATCTATAGTTGGTTCTTTAGCATTTTCTAAATCTAATTGTCTAATTTCTTGTTCTAACTGCAATTGTTCAGTGTTATTTTTTTTATTTTGGAAAGCTTGATATGAGATTATAGTTCCTCTAATAAATGCCTTAAACATTTCCCATAATAAGGAGGGTGAAATATCTGGTGTATCATTTGTCTCAAAAAAGAATCCCATCTGCTCTTTTAAATATGTACATCCTTGTGAATTGTTTAAGATTTGGGGGTTAAACCTCCAAAACGATTTTTTTATCAGGCATTCCTTCTAATTTTAAAGAAAAAGTTAGCGGGGAATGATCAGTAATAATACTATTATGATATTTAGAATTATATGTATATGGAATTAGTTTCGTGTCCACCTAAGAAGTAATCAATACGTGAATATGTTGTATGTACCGTTGAATAAAATGTATATTCCCTACCTACTGGGTTAGCGATCCTCCATACATCTGTTATGTTGGTATTTTTCATGTATGTATTTAGGAGTTCACTAGTTTTAGATTTTATTTTAATACTTTTTTGTTTTGCTGATTTATTCAGATATGGATCTAAAACACAATTCAAATCTCCCCCTATTATCACATTTTGATAGTTAAGTTCTGTAATTGTATCCAAAATTTTACTCAAGAATTGGGGGTTGTCAAAATTAGGAGCATAAATATTTATCAAAGTAAGTGGAGTAGAATAAATTTCTCCCGTGACTATGACGTACCTCCCCTCTTTATCTGCTATGGTATTCTTTAATTTAAATGGCATACCTTTACGAATGATAATAGCCGTGTCTCTAGATTTAGAAGTAAACATAGAAACATAGAAATTAGGTGCAAGAGCAGGCCATTCAGCCCTTCGAGCCTGCACCGCCATTCAATATGATCATGGCTGATCATCCAACTCAGTATCCTGTACCTGCCTTCTCTCCATACCCCCTGATCCCTTCAGCCACAAGGTCCACATCCAACTCCCTCTTAAATATGGCCAACAAATCAACTACCTTCTGTGGCAGAGAATTCCACAGATTCACCACTCTCTGTGTGAAAAACGATTTTCTCATCTCGGTCCTAAAAGACTTCCCCCTTATCCTTAAACTGTGACCCCTTGTCCTGGACTTCCCCAACATCGGGGACAATCTTCCTGCATCTAGCCTGTCCAACCCCTTAAGAATTTTGTAAGTCTCTATGAGATCACTCCTCAATCTTCTAAATTCCAGCGAGTACAAGCCAAGTCTATCCAGTCTTTCTTCATATGGAAGTCGTGCCATCCCAGGAATCAGTCTGGTGAACCTTCTCTGTACTCCCTCTATGGCAAGAATGTCTTTCCTCAGATTAGGAGACCAAAACTGTATGCAATACTCCAGGTGTGGCCTCACCAAGACCCTGTACAACTGCAAATGAAGTGCAAACTGTAAATGAAGAGTAGTATGTTTGCCCAATCCAATTTGCCTTCAGTCTTATCTGTGTTTGATATTTCAAATGCGTCTCTTGTAAGAAAATGATATCACTGTTTAAGGCTTTTAATTGGGCAAAGATCTTACCCCTTTTAATTGGTTCATTAGCGCCCCTTATATTCCAACTACAAAATGTGATTCCTCCAGTTTTCTTTTGTTTTATCGTCTTGCATTATGAATCATGTTAATACCTTTACTTCATATGGTGCAACCAAGAACCACATAACTCTAGGTGGAGGATGGTCATCCCCAGCTGTTTAGTTTTGTTGGCATCTCCCCTTCAGAATAGACCTTGAAAAAGACCAGAAAGTGTAGAGTCGTGAAAAGATACTTAACAAACAAAAAGCGATATTATAATATCCAAAAATAAAGATATTATAATTAAAAACAGACCACCAACAGGTGGTAGAAAAATTCTTGGTGACTTCCGTAAATGTTTTTATATGTTTCGCTCTGCCCCCATGACCAGTTATTATTAATTGGAAGAGAGAGCGATACAAAGTTCAGAAATATATATATAAAATAAAACGCACTCCAATAGATAGATTAGAAATATATCTTCAAAGAGAAAGAACAAAATAAAAAAGAGTTTCTGAGTATATATTTAGATATAACAGTAATTATGTTAATTATATATCCATATCGATATGCCTAGCTCTATTATAATTAAGTCTCAAACTTTTGTATCAGACACCAGCAGGTTCCAAGAGATTAACCAGATTCAGACCCTTGGGTAACTTCCAAGCGTCTGAGTCTCCTCCCCCCTCTTTGCGCGCAATTTAGACTAAATGTACTATATCCATAAAAT
The DNA here is from genome assembly GCA_035221665.1 of Okamejei kenojei. NCBI lineage: Eukaryota > Metazoa > Chordata > Chondrichthyes > Rajiformes > Rajidae > Okamejei > Okamejei kenojei. The sequence goes on along the minus strand of CM069140.1, from coordinate 4,057,530 downwards.
TTGTTAGTATGTTATTAGTACTTATCAATCATATTTAACTCGTTATTCTTATATTTAGCAAGTAATTAACATCATGAAATAAACATCAGCCATTATTAAGCTATGCCTTAATATTACACAATTTTATTAATTATATTTTGTTAGTATGTAATTGTGTGTTTCTTAAATCATAAATTTCTATCTCCAAGTCCACTGATAATATTTTTCCATGTTCTCAAGTTATTTTCCCCGCCACAATTTTTCTTCTTTGTCAATCCTTTGTTGAAGTGAAACATAAAATCCGACCTTGAGTTAACATTCCAAAGATAAAATGTCTAGACAACGCCTCGACGAAAATTCTCCATCTTAACCAGAGCAGTATATTTTGTATGTTAGAAAAAAAGAAACACAGGTCTTTCTTCGTCGATTCTCATGATCAGTAGACCTCCTTTGTGATACTTTGTACATAATTAAATGCCTCTTCTGGATCCTTGAATGCACGTTCAACATGGTTATAAGTAATTCTCAATTTCGCGGGATATGCTATCCCATATCTTACTCCCGAGACCTCTTTCAGTAGCCTTCTCGTGTTTGTAAACTTGTCCCTCTTTTCCATGACTTCAGCTGGAAAATCACGGAAGAATCTTAGTTTGTCTTCTCCAAACATCAAATTCACACCATATGGAATATTTTTCATAATTCCTTCCAGGGTTGAAAAGTCATAGAATTTCATAATAATCTGTCTTGGGGAGGCAGTTGGGCTTGCTTGAACCTTACGTCGGACCCGGTGAGCCATATCTATTCTCGAGGCTTCAGGCAGCTTAAGTACTTGTTTGAGTAAGTTGGCAGCAAACTCCTGAAAGTTTTGCCCACTCTCCTTTCCTTCTTTTACTCCAACTATCCTCAGGTTTTGTCTTCTTGATCTTGCTTCCAAGTCCGTACATTTATGCTTCATTTTAGCACGCTCCCTCCCAGTGCTTTCTTGTTCCTTTTTTAGTCTTTTTATCTCCTTAGCCATCTCAGTTATCATATTATCCATTCCTTCCATAGCCGCCTCAGTAGACTTTAACATTGCGTCCAGCTTTTTATTACAGACCTTATCAACCCACTTATTTTTTTTGTTTAAATCCTCCTCAACCACAATCACATGTTTGGTTGTCATCAATTTTCAGCCTCCTCGGACTGTCGTGAGCCCCACCGCGGGGCGTGGACTTAACATCGGAGCGGATCCCTTGCCTGGGATCGCTCCTACCACGACCACTGCGGACGTTATCAGCAAGGGCTCGCAGTCTCGGGGCGAGGCTAGTCGGTAGCTCCATCCAACACCGCGGAAGGCTCGACTTGCCCCGACGCGAGGTTCGTTCACCCGCCGTACGTGAGCTGACGGCCGGCCCCCTGATGCGGGAGTGGAGCGCCTCGATGCGAAGGGCCCGAACACTGGCTCCGGGAGCCAAGATCGTCCCGTCAACGGGGGCTGGAGGCCCACGACCGCGGAAGAGCTTGGGGAAGGACTTGAACGATATTTCGCCTTCCACCACAGTGGGGAGTGTGTAGGAGTCACTGTGGTGGATGTTCAATGTTAAAAGATGTTTTGATGTTTTGATTGTTTTTTCTCCAAGACGGCTGCCGGAAGGGAGAGTGAACGCCGGCGCGTTTAGCTGCCGCTGCTCTCTCTTTGAATTGTGTCTTTGCCTACTATTTTTGTTTTGTATTTTGTTGTATTCTGCTTATATGTTTTGTAATTTGCTTATTACATTTTGTAAGGTGTCCTTGAGAGTCTTTGAAAGGCGCCCATAGGTATAATGTATAAATAAATAAATAACTAAATACTCAAATCCTTTTGCTATGAATACTAATATACCATTCGCTTTATTCACAGCCTGCTGCACCTGCATGCCTACTTTCAATGACTGGTGTACCATGACACCCAGGTCTCGTTGCATCTCCCCTTTTCCTAATCGGCCACCATTCAGATAATAGTCTACTTTCCTCTTTTTGCCACCAAAGTGGATAACCTCACATTTATCCACATTATACTGCATCTGCCATGCATTTGCTCACTCACCCAACCTATCCCAGTCACCTTGCAGCCTCCTAGCATCCTCCTCACAGCTAACACTGCCCCCCAGCTTTGTGTCATCTGCAAACTTGGAGATGTTGCATTCAATTCCCTCATCCAGATCATTAATATATATTGTAAATAGCTGGGGTCCCAGCACTGAGCCTTGCGTACCCCACTAGTCACTGCCTGCCATTCTGAAAAGGACCCGTTTACTCCTACTCTTTGCTTCCTGTCTGCCAGCCAGTTCTCTATCCACATCAATACTGAACCACCAATTACCGGGTGCTTTAAGTTTGCATACTAATCTCTTATGTGGGACCTTGTCGAAAGCCTTCTGAAAGTCTAGATATAACACATCCACTGGTTCTCCCTTATCCACTATACAACAGTGGTTCATAGATTAAATACAAACATCATTACATACATATAGCCCTCGCTCAGAGGATGTTAAGAAAGGCTTGGGAGTAGAGATGAGTTTTAAGTCTCGATTTAAAGGAGTTGATGGAAGGGGCAGTTCTGATGGGAGGAGGGATACTAGGAGCTGCAACAGCAAAGGCGCGGACGCCCCTGAGCTTATCCCTAGACCGCGGGATGTTCAGTAACCCCAAGTCGGCCGATCTGAGGGACCTGGAGCTGGTGTGGTGGGTAGAAGACTTTTTAATGTAGGTGGGGGCAAGCCCGTTAAGGGCTTTGTAGACATAGAGGAGGATCTTGAAATTTATTCGGAACCGAACACAGGGAGCCAGTGGAGAGAGGCCAGAATCGGGGTGATGTGGTCCCTATTTCGGGTTCCGGTCAGGAGTCCGAAGCTGGAAGAAGATAGCTTTTACCACGGAATTGACTTGTTTGTCAAACTTCAGTGCTGATTCAACTATCACGGCAAGGTTTTTGACGTGAGGTTTGAGTAGTGGGATAAGGCTTCCAAGGCTGCCTGCTATCATTTTGATTGAGTACGAGGGACCGAGAAGGATGACCTCAGACTTACTCTCGTTTAGTTGGAGGAAGTTCTGGGCCATCCAACACTTTATATCCTCGAGTGGATAAGGTTAAGCAGATTTGATTGTTTTTTGGGCTTCAGGGTGAGATTGTGTATCGTCTGCGTAGCAATGGCAGGAAATGCCGTGCCTTTCAATGACTTGGCCTAAGGGGAGCATATACAGGGAGAAGAGAATGGGGCCAAGGATGGAACCTTGTGGAACCCCACAGCAGAGACTAGCTGGGGAGGAGAAAGAGTTGCCTATGTTGGTAGAGAAACTCCTACCTTTGAGGTAGGAGATGAACCAGCTCAGGGCAGTGCCATCAATACCAACCCCGTACTGGAGACAGGCAATTAGGATGGTGTGGTCGACTGTGTCAAATGCTGCGCTGAGGCCGAGAAGGAGCTGGATTGCACAGTCGCCGGAGTCAACGGTGAGCAGCAGATCATTATGTACCTTCAACAAGGCAGACTCTGTGCTGTGGTGAGCCCTGAAACCTGAATGGAAAGTTTCCAAGATAGTATTTTGGTGAAGGTAAGGCATACTTTGACTTACAATTACCTTTTCAAGGGCTTTTGAGAGAGAAGGCAGTTTAGAAATGGGTCTGTACTTGCTTGGCAAGGTGGGGTCGAGGTTAGGTTTTTTCAGGAGTGGCTGGACCGCATGTTTGAAGCAGGTGGTTACGGTGCCAGTGGCCAGAGACTGTTGAAGATGGCGAGGATACTGGGACGGCTATTGTAATGATGTCCTTTAGGAGGGCAGAGGGGACAGTGTCGAGGGGGCAGGTGGTAGGTTTCGTGGTGGTGATCAATTTTACAAGGGAGGGTAGAGTAATGGGTTGGAAACAATCTAATTTTGAAGAACAGACCAATGAGATGGGAGGGGAAATATTCGTTCTTATGTTATAGCCATATAATCATATAACAATTACAGCATGGAAACAGGCCCTCTTGGCCCTTCCAGTCCGTGCCGACCATTTGTTTTCCCCTAGTCCCATCTACCTGCACTCAGACCATACCCCTCCATTCCCTTCACGTCCATATACCTATCCACTTTACTTTTAAATGATAAAATCGATCCTGCCTCCACCACTTCTGCTGGAAGCTGATTCCACACAGCCACCACCCTCTGAGTAAAGAAGTTCCCCCTCACGTTACCCCTAAACTTCTGTCCCTTAATTCTCATGTCATGCCCTCTTGTTTGAATCTTCCCTACCCTCAATGGGAAAAACTTATCCACGTCAACTCTGTCTATCCCTTTCATCATTTTAAAGACCTCAATCAAGTCCCCCCTTAACCTTCTGCGCTCCAAAGAATAAAGACCTAACTTGTTCAACCTTTCTCTGTAACATAGTTGCTGGAACCCTGGCAACATTCTAGTAAATCTCCTCTGTACTCTCTCTATTTTGTTGTTCTTTACCTTGATGGTGAAAAATTTAGTAAATTCCTCGCACTTAGTCGGGGACCCAGTTAAGCTGGTGCTGGGGGCAGGACAAATGATGTTGCTAAAATGGACCTTGGAGTTATGAGCGTTTTTGGAGATAAGGGTGGAAAAGTATTTCGTTCTTGCGGATTTTACCGCTTCCTGGTATTTGTGAAGGTTGTTTTTCAGGAGTTCAAAGGAAATTTGAAGCTTCTCAGATTTGTACTTCCGTTCAGATTTTCTGCATTCTCTTCTTAGGGCTCTGGTGGTGTCAGTGAGCCACGGCTCGCCTTAGCCTTAGGCTTTTTCATTTTAAGAGGAGCAACAGAATCCAGGATGGCAGAGCAAGTAGTATTGAATAGAGAAATGAGGTCGTCGGTGCTGAGATGGAGGGGAGAAGCCGCGATGGTACAGATGTCAGGAGCAGCTATGAGAGCCTCAGAGAATTTACAGGCAGTCGTGGACTTAACGTAGCGGGAGTAGCGAGCAGGGAGATGGGATTTTGAGAGAGAGAAAGGCTGAGATATATCGAATATAATAGCGCTATGATCAGACAGACAGGCATCAATAATATACAAATTGGGAGACCAAACGAAAGCACTAGGTTTAGTGTACGGCCAAGCTTGTGCATGGGTCCAGTGGCAGAAGGGTAGATTGGGGGTGTCAATGTTACAGTTGAATAAAGGGGACTATGGGACCATGAGGGAGGAACTGGCCAAAGTTAACTGGAAAGATACACTAGCAGGGATGACAGTGGATCAAAAATGGCAGGTGTTTCTAGGAATAATACAGGAGGTGCAGGATCAGTTCATTCCACGGAGGAAGAAAGATTCCAAATGGAGAAAGGGACGACCATGGCTGACAAGGGACGTCAGGGACAGTATAAAAATTAAAGTGAAAAAGTACAACGTTGCAAAGATGAACGGGAAGCAAGAGGATTGGGTAACGTTTAAAGATCAACAGAAGATAACAAAAAATACAACATGGGGAGAAAAGATGAGGCACGAAGGTAAGCTCGCCAAGAATATAAAGGAGGATAGTAAAAGCTTATTTAGGTATGTGAAGAGGAAAAAATTAGTTAAGACCAAAGTTGGACCCTTGAAGACTGAAAAAGGTGAATTAATTATGGGGAATGAGGAAATGACAGATGAGTTGAACAGGTACTGTGGATCTGTCTTCACTAAGGAGGACACAAACAATCTTCCTGATATAGTAGTGGCCGGAGGATATCAAAAACCATCGCAGTGAGCACGGGCTCACCCCAAGGCTGTGTCCTAAGCCCCCTGCTGTTCAGTCTGCTTACTCATGTCTGTACTGCCAGACTCAGCAATAATTACATCAATGTCCGCTGATGACACAACAGTGGGGGGTCTCATCAGTGACAACAATGAGTTGGCATACAGGATGGAGGTGGAGCTGCTTACAGAGTGGTGCAGATCTCACATTCTCACCCTCAATGTGGAAAAGACAAAGGAGATGGTGATCGATTTCAGGAGGTTTGGAAAACACCATCACACACCGCTGCATATTGATGGCGCTGCTGTGGAGAGGGTCAGGAGTGTGAAGTTCTTGGGACCACCTGGCGGACGACCTGACCTCTACAACCAACACCACAGCAGTCATCAAAAGAGCACAGCAGCGGCTCCGCCCTCTCCGGAGACTAAGAGAAGCACGTCTCCCTGCTGTTCACCTAACGACCTTCTACTGAAAGAGTTAGTTATTGATTGTTGTCATATTTAAGCTTTCCTGTTGTGTGTGTGTGTGTGTGTGTGTGTGTGTGTGTGTGTGTGTGTGTGTGTGTGTGTGTGTGTGTGTGTGTGTGTGTGTGTGTGTGTGTGTGTGTGTGTGTGTGTGTGTCTCTCTCTCTCTCTCTGTCTGTCTGTCTCACACATTCTCTCTCTCTCTGTGTCTCTCTCACACTCTCTCTCTGTACGAAGAAGAGTCTCAACCACAAAACATCACCCATTCCTTCTCTCCGGAGATGCTGCCTGACCCGCAGAGTTACTCTACCATTTTGTGTCTAACGTTAGAAGGATGAGAGCATCTTATTGTACAGGGCGCTGGTGAGACCACACCTGGAGTATTGTGTGCAGTTTTGGTCCCCTAATTTGAGGAAGGACATTCTTGCTATTGAGGGAGCCCAGCGTAGGTTCACCATGTTAATTCCCTCATGGCGGATGGCGGACTGTCATTTGCTGAGAGAATGGAGCGGCATGAGGGGGGGGGATCTCATTGAAACATATACGATGATTAAGGGTTTGGACACGCTAGAGGCAGGAAACATGTTCCCGATGTTGGGGGAATCCAGAACCAGAGCCCACAGTTTAAGAATAAGGGGTATGGCATTTAGAATGGAGACGAGGAAACACTTTTCCCCAGTGAGTTGTGACTCTGTGGCCATTTGGGACTGAGATGAGGAACAAGGATCCAGAACAAGGGGTGACAGTCTAAGGATAAGGGAGAAGTCTTTTAGTACCGAGATGAGAAAAACAGTTTTCACACAGAGAGTGTGGAATTCTCTGCCATAGAAGGCAGTTGAGGCCAGTTCATTGGCTATATTTAAGAGGGAGTTAGATGTGGCCCTTAAGGCTAAAGGGATCAGGGGGTATGGAGAGAAGGCAGGTACAGGATACTGAGTTGGATGATCAGCCATGATCATATTGAATGGCGGTACAGGCTCGAAGGGCCGAATGGCCTCCTCCTGCACCTATTTTCTATGTTTCTATGTTTCTATGAAACTTTTCCACCAGAGAGTTGTGAATCTGTGGCCATTTAGGACTGACATGAGGAGAGACTTTTTCACCCGGAGAGTTGTGAATCTGTGGGATTCTCTGCCACAGAATGCAATGGAGGATAATTCACTGGATGCTTTCAAGAGGGAGTTAGATGAAGCTCTTAAAGATATCGGAGTCAGGGGATATGGGGAGAAGGCAGGAACGGGGTACTGATTGTGGATGATCAGCCATGATCACTTTGAATGGCGGTGCTGGCACGAAGGGCCAAATGGCCTACTGTCTATTGTCTATCTTCTGCAGTTCCTTCCTACACAATATACATGTGTTAACTCTCTCACTCTCATCAGAATCTCACAGAGACAGCAAGGAATGTGGTCGATAAGATGCAGGGCGGCATTATAAGGACGTCTTGTATATTTACAACAGGTTCGGCTGTTAGCAATTCATTCACAGAAACCAGGGTCACAGCAAAGATGGTCAATTAGTTATTGCTTTACAGCAGACCAGATATCACAGAGAGTTGTGCACACAGCCCAGACCATCACGGTTCAGTTTAGTTCACTTTATTGTCCCGTGTAGCGAGGTACAGTGAAAAGCTTTCTTGTTGCGGGCTCTCCAGTCAGCGGGAAGACTGTACCTGGTTACAACCCAGCCATCCGTCCACAGTGTACAGATACAGGATAAAGGGAATCACGTTTAGTGCAAAAATACAGTAAATTATCTCGCTCTCTCCCTCACTCTCTCTCTCTCTCTCCCTCTACCTCTCTCTCCCCCGCCTTCTCCCTCTCTCTCTCCCCGCCCTCTCTCTCTCTATCCTCCTCTCCCCCTCTCTCTCTCCCCGCCCTCTCTCTCTCTCTCCTCCTCTCCCCTCTCCCCCTCCTTCTCTCTACATCCCTCTCTCTCTCTCCCTCTCTTTCTCCACTCTCACCCCTCTCTCCCCCCTCTCTCTCTCTCTCTCTCTCTCCTCTCTCCCTCTCTCCACTCTCTCTACAGTAAATTATCTCGCTCTCTCCCTCACTCTCTCTCTCTCTCCCTCTCTCTCTCTCCCACTCTCCCTCTCTCCCTCTCTCTCTCTCTCCCCGCCCTCCCCCTCTCTCTCCCTCCCCTCTCTGTCTCTCTACCCTCTCCCCTCCTTCTCTCTACATCCCTCTCTCTCTCTCCCTATCTCTCTCCCTCTCTCTATCTCCCTCCCCTCTCTCGCTCTCTCCCCCCCCCCCCCCCCCCCCCCCTCCCCCTCTCTCTCTCTATGAAACACGGTAAACCTGTGTGTGAAGTTTGTGCCAGGTACAGCACTAACAAATAAACCGCTTTTAAACGGTGACCTGACAACTGTTTGGATATTTAGTCACCACTAAACTCTGGCCTTGAATCAGATGAATGAAACATCAACAGGTGTCCACATTTCTCAAAGATACAGATTAAGAAGAAAACATCATAGAATTGCCTGTCCAATAAATTGGTCATTTTTAATAACAGTCCCTGCTGCTCATTCCTTTTCAGATTGGATCGGGTGGGATTGGTCTCTTTGGAGCAAGATTACAGAGGCTTGTGAAATGATGTCAACTACAGCAGGATTGAGTAGATGGTGACAGTTATTTCCCAGGCTGGGAGAATCTAAACCCACACAACTTCAGTTTATTGGAAAGGGGAACGATTTAGGGGAATACTGATGGGCAGGCAGGTATTCCACACCAAAGGTGGAGCAATCTCTTCATGAGTGGTGGTGGGGGCAGATACCGACAGCAAATACACAGCATTTGGACAGCCCTTTGTCTCGGGTAGGAATGGAGGGATATAAGACAAATACATGTGAATGAGATCACTTGTAATCTCATTCACATCATGGACATCGTGCCTCATAGGCATCTCGATCTGCAGGGATGAATCGAGTCGAAGGGCCTCTTTCCCTGTTGTTCTCATGAACATTTACACAGCACTGGAATCACCAGTTCCGTCATCACTCATGTGCTGTGTCATTGGCCGGCCCGCCTGCCCAGTTGTAATTCCTTCGTCTAAATCGTCAATAAATATTATAAGTATCTGCGGTCCCAGCACTAAGTCTTCCGGCACCCCACTAGTTCCTGCCTGCCATTCTGAAAAGGACCTGTTCACTCCTACTCTTTGCTTCCTGTCTGCCAACCAGTTTTGTATCTATGTCAATACCCTTGTCCCAATACCATGTGCTCTAGTTTTGCACACTAATCTCTTGTGTGGGACCTTGTTAAACGCTTTTTGAAAGTCTGGATCCACCACATTCACTGGCTCTCCCTTATCCATTCTATTTCTTCAACAAGACAGTGAGAAAGTTGGCAATCCTCGAGAGATTGGGGAGAGAGGAGGGGGGGAGAGAGAGAGAGAGAGAGAGAGAGAGAGAGAGAGAGGGAGAGAGAGAGGGGGAGAGAGAGAGGGAGAGAGAGAGAGGGGAGAGAGGAGGGAGAGAGACAGAGAGAGACAGAGAGAGAGAGAGAGAGAGAGAGAGAGAGAGAGAGAGAGAGAGAGAGAGAGAGAGAGAGAGAGAGAGAGAGAGAGAGAGAGAGAGAGAGAGAGAGAGAGAGAGAGAGAGAGAGAGAGAGAGAGAGAGAGAGGGGCGAGAGTGGGGAGAGAGAGGGGAATTAGAGAGGGGAGAGAGACAGAGAGAGAGGGGGGGAGAGAGAGACGGGAGAGAGAGGGAGAGAGAGATGGGGAGATAGAGTGGGGGTATAGAAGGGAAGAGAGAGAGAGGGAAGAGAGAGGGTGGAGAGAGAGAGAGAGAGGGGAGAGAGAGAGAGGAGAAAGTTGGGGGAGAGAGAGAGGGGGTAGAGAGGGGAGAGAGAGGGGGAGAGAGAGAGGGGGAGAGAGTGGGGGCAAGAGAGCACGGGGTGAGAGAGAGGATGAGAGAGGAGGTAGAGGAGAGGGGAGAGAGAGGAGAGAGAGAGCGGAGAGACAGAGGGGGAGGGAGAGTGGGAGGAGAGAGAGAGGGGAGAGAGAGAGGGTGAGAGAGAGAGGGGGGGAGAGAGAGAGAGAGGGGAGAGAGAGAGTGAGAGAGAGAGAGGGGAGAGAGAGAGGGGTGGAGAGAGAGGGGGAGAGAGAGAGGAGGAGAGAGAGAGCGCGGGGAAAGAGAGAGGAGGTAGAGGAGAGGGGGCAGAGAGAGAGAGGGAGAGAGAGGGGGCAGAGCGAGAGAGGGGAGAGAGTGAGGGGGCAGAGAGAGGGAGCAGAGAGAGGAGCGGGAAGAGAGAGGAGGAAGAGAGGGGGCAGAGAGTATGTACCACATATTCCTCCTCCACCTATTCACCTTAAAATGTCACTGTTAACTATCTCCTCCAGCAGCTCGTTCAATGTTAGTAATTGTAGAGAAGTAAGCTTGTTTGCGTAATTCGAGCGACAATAGTTTATTTCAGTAATAGACAGAAAAGTTAATTTAAGAAATTCGAGAGAAATAATTATTTTTAAAAATGTAAACGTTTATTGTTCAAATAAAAATGTAAATTTCTGTTAGTAACTAGAGAGAGAGGGAGATGTTTGTTTATGAAATAAAAATCAATTTCTTTAGTAATTAGAAAATTAAATTAAAATATAAAGTTATTTTTCAAATAAAAAGCTAAAAATATTAATTGTTTATTTTAGTCGTTAGAGACAAAATTTGGTTTAATTTGGAAGTAAAAAGATAAAAGTTTGTTTTAGTAATTAGAGATAAAAAGTTTAATTTAGTTATTGGAAAGAAAAAAGTGGATTTTATAATTGAAAGAAAATCAAATAGAGAAATAATGTATTCGTGAGGTCACAAGTTCTCAGAGCAGAATTAGGCTATTCGGCCCATCAAGTCCACTCCGCTATTGAATCATGGCTGATCCATCTCCACCTCCTAACCCCATTCTCCTGCCTTCCCCCCGTAATCCCGGGCACCCGGATTAATCAATAATCTATCTACAGGTATCACTGCCTTATCAATATCTCTTTCTCAATCCATTTTCTGAAATGGAACAAAAATGAGTTTAGTTTGGATCTGGAAGAATGAATAATCTACAATGAGCGTTTGTCGGCACTGGGCCTGCACTCGCTGGAGTTTAGAAGAACGAGGGGAGGGGCACCTCATTGAAACGTCACCGAATAGTGAAAGGCCTGGATAAAGTGGATGTGGAGAGGATGTTTCCACTAGTGGGAGAGTTTAGGACCAGAGGGCACAGCCTCAGAATTAAAGGACATTCCTTTAGGAAGGAGATGAGGAGGAATTTCTTTAGGCCAACATGCCATTCGCTTTCTGTACTGCCTGCTGTATCTGCATTTCAGTGATGGATGAACAGGGACACCCAGATCTCCTTGTACTTCCCCTTTTCCCAACTTGACATAATTCAGATAATAATCTGCCTTCCTGTTCTTGCCACCAAATTTCCAGAGGGCTTGTATACACAAACAAGGCTGTAATGGCGAGGCTCTACAAGACGCTGGTCAGGTGTATTTGGAGTCTTGTCGAGCAGTTCTCGGCCCCTTATCTGAGGGAGGATGTGCCGGCTCTGGAGAGGGTCCAGAGGAGGTTTACCAGAATGATCCCAGGAATGAATGGGTTACCGTACGATGAGCGTTTGTCGGCACTGGGCCTGTACTCGCTGGAGTTTGCTAAAAGAAAACAAAACAACAGAAAGGACCATAACAACATTAAAATTCCATTAAATTAAGTAAAAATTATAAAGGCAATACTCCAAAATGTATTAAACTAATGCCACAGGTATGTGCTAAATGGCTAAATGATAGAAACATAGAAACATATAAAATAGGTGCAGGAGGAGGCCATTCGGCCCTTCGAGCCTGCACCGCCATTCAATATGATCATGGCTGATTATCCAACTCAGTATCCTGTACCTGCCTTCTCTCCATACCCCCTGATCCCTTCAGCCACAAGGGCCACATCTAACTCCCTCTTAAATATAGCCAATGAACTGGCCTCAACTACCTTCTGTGGGAGATAATTCCAGAGACTCACCACTCTCTGTGTGAAAAATGTTTTCCTCATCTAAAGGATATTCTAAAGAGGGAATTCTAAAGGAATTCCCCCTTATCCTTAGACTGTGACCCCTTGTTCTGGACCTCCCCAACATCGGGAACAATCCTCCTGCATCTAGCCTGTCCAGCTCCTTAAGAATGTTGTACGTTTCTATAAGATCCCCTCTCAGTCTTCTAAATTCTAGTGACAATTATGACAAAAAATAATCTCATGTGCAATAGAAATTAAAAGTAAATGCCTAGGTAGTTAAGTTTGCTACAACAGTACATCCCTAAAATGTATTAATAACATCTGGGGAACAGAATTGCTTCTGTCAGAGAGAGAGTCAGAGAGATGAGAGAGAGAGAGAGAGAGAGAGAGAGAGAGAGAGAGAGAGAGAGAGAGAGAGAGAGAGAGAGAGAGAGAGAGAGAGAGAGAGAGAGAGAGAGAGAGAGAGAGAGAGAAGAGAGAGAGAGAGAGAGAAGAGAGAGAGAGAGAGATGAGAGAAGAGGAGAGAGAGAGAGAGAGAGAGAGAGAGAGAGAGAGAGAGAGAGAAGAGAGAGAGAGAGATGAGAGAGGAGAGGAGACGAGAGAGAGAGAGAGAGAGAGAGAGAGAGAGAGAGAGAGAGAGAGAGAGAGAGAGAGAGGTCGTGTTTTCTTCTCAGCTCTGCGGTTGAGAAGGATTGAAACAGCCTTTCAAGGATTTTGCTGTTGGAGAAGGAACAGAGGCAGAGGGGCTTCATAGTTTAACTTATCGTTGGACTGTTGAAACTTTCCTCTGGTCTAGGATTCCACTACTAGAGCGAAATGTTGACTTGGATTGGGACGGGTTTGGTATCTCGGTTCAAACTGGGCCTATGATGTCCAGGGGAGACATTACAAAGGCCTTGAATGAACTTCTTGGGAGGGGAGCTATTGTCTCTTCCGAGCTCGAAAGAGGAAAGGTTGAGGTGAAATTAAAGACCCGGGAGGGTGTGGCCCGAGCATTGGAGCTGGGGGTTTCAGTGAGGGGGGTCCACATACAGGTGCATCCGTGGGTATCCAGGGTGAGACCGGTTCTCCTGCGGAGTTGCCCCACATGTATTCCGGACCCATCACTTATTCCACACCTGTCTAAGTTTGGGGATGTGCGGTCTAAGTGCTTTAGGCTCATGCACCCTGTGGGGGACCCAGAGGAAAAAGGGGTCTTCAGTTTCAAGAGGAGGGTGTTCATGAAGGTGGGTGAGGGGGATGGCGCTGAGGGGAGTTTCGAGGTGTAGTATCCCAAGAACCATGCGTTGGAGTTGGGGAAAGGCACGGTGTCATGCGTGCGGCGAATTTGGACATCTCCGGAGGGATGAATGAACTTCTTGGGAGGGGAGTTGAGGGGGGCAATTGGGAGAAGCAGAGGAAGAGGAAGAAGAAGAAAAAGTCCGCCCGAGCGAGTCAAACGGGATCGGGTGTGCACCTGCCGAGTTCTGAAACCACCCAAGGGGCGCCTGCCAGCTCCAGTGAGGTGCAGTTTGCACCTGTCGTGGTCCAGCAAGGAGCTGCGGTGGTTCACACGGGGGCAGGGAAGCAAAAACGTGTGGGTGGTAAAGTGGCTGGGGATAGTGTGGAGGTTGAAGACACTTCTGTTATGGAGGTCACCGTACTGCCACATGCTAGCGGGACAAAAAGGAGGTTAGTGCCTGGCGAGGAAGAGCAAGGGCGTGGGTCCAAAGTTAGGGGGATGTCTTTCTCCAGACCTTCCACCACTGATGTGGTTGGGGGTCTTGAACTGGTGTCCTCCGGGTCGGAGGTTGGGCCTCTATTTCAGGGATCTTCCGCGAGTATTATAAGACCATGTGCTGCGGTTGACTCCTCTGGTGGTGTGTCCTCGGAGCGGGAGGATGCCCCTTCGTTTCAGGGGCCCTCTGAGGGAGTTATCTCATCGGGTCTTGAGGTTAGCTCCCCTGGGTGTGTGTCCTCTGGGTCGGAGGAGGTCCCCTCGTTTCAGAGACCTGCTGAGGGTGTTGGCACGCCAGATGATGGGGTTAGCTCCCCTGGTAGTGTGCCCCCTGAGACAGGGGATGAGCAGAGTCAGCCTGAAGGGGGAGGTCCAGGGGCATTGGTGTACCACTCTGTGCTCCTTATCAGAGCCAATGGAGGTGCTGGGGTGTGTGCTGCCTCTCCGGCTGAGTCGGCAGGGGAGAGTTTAAAGGCAAGAGGAGATTCTCTGGGTGTTGCCTGTGGAGAGGGTACTCTAGGTGCTGTGGAGTCGGGGCTGTTTCGGGTTGTGATCCTCCTTCTGTTTCCGAGGGTGCCAGTGCACCACAGGCCCTGGGGGTGCCTCTTGTTTTTTCTTCCCCAGGCCCAGATGTGGAGGGTGATGGGAGAGTGCAGGAGCCCAGCCAGTCAGTGGGCTGCTTGTTGCGGTCAGGGGTGTCGGGACCCTTCCCCGGCATTGATCCTGGGGGTGGTGGCATGCCGGAGGAGGGGGAGAGTGATGGGGCCAGTTTGTGTAGCGGGATTAGTGAACTCTCCGAGAGTTCTGGTCTTTCGATTTTTGATAACGACCTTGGGCACTGCGCTGGTAAGCTTGTTGTTTCAGGTGCGAGTGGGTTGGCCGAGTGCCCAGACTCCAAGGCCGTGTATCATGCAACAGTTATCTGTGAGGTGCGAGAGTTCCTAAAAACAAGTCATACCCTCAGAACAAAAAAGGATGCTGCAAAAAAACGGTGGGAGAATTGGCCAGCTTTGATTAAGACTCTCGAGGCTATTCTTGGCAACAAGGACAGCGATCTTCCTGACTCTGAGAAGAGACAGTTTGGGGACTTTTTGGAGTTCCTCGGAGAGAGAGTCTAGGCGGAGTGTGAGGATCTCAATTTAGTGTGCCTGCACATTCACAGTAGCCACATTAAATTTAAACGGGAGTAGAGAGAGTTTTCGCAGATTTCAGCTTTTATCAGTCCTTAGAGAGGGGAAATTTGCAATGTGTTTTCTGCAAGAGACGCATACTGTTGTTAGTGATGAACCCACCTGGCGACTAGAGTGGGAAGGGGGGGTCTACATGAGCCATCTCAGCTCGAACTCGAGTGGGGTGGCCTTTCTGTTGGCCCCGAATGTTCTGCCAAATGTTTTAAAAGTGCAGGAAGTTGTGCCAGGACGTTTGCTCCATCTGGCCGTGAGCCTGGATGGCATGCCGTTGCATTTCATTAACGTGTATGCCCCTAGCTCCGGCACGATGCAGGCCGGACTACTTCAGGAGGTCACTGCTCTGTTGAGCACAATTGATAGGGGAGAGTGTGTCTTCCTTGGTGGGGATTTTAATTGCACACTTGAGGCGCGAGACCATTCTGGTATTCAGTGTGCCCCTGATGTAGCGAAGAAGCTGGGAGGGTTGATTGAATCCTTTGAGTTGGTTGATGCCTGGCGGAACCTCCACCCGGATTTCACTGCTTTTTCGCGGAGGTCTGAGGGTGGTGGTTCCCGCATTGATTGAATATATATTTCCCGACCGTTTGTTTCCCGTGTCTCAACGGCCTCAATGCGGCTGGTGCCGTGCTCGGACCACTGTCTGGTGCGTGTGGATTTCAATCCAGCGTGCGCTCGGGCTGGGTCCGCGTACTGGCACTTTAAACAACAGGCTGCTAGAGGATCGGTGTTTCCGGGAATCATTCAGTCGGTTTTGGGGGAAGTGGAGAGAGAGGGAGAGGTGCTTCTCTTCCCTTAGGCAGTGGTGGGATGTGGGGAAAGCTCACATCCGTCTCTTTTGTAAGGATTATACGTGGGGGTCGACCGGAAGGCGGGACTCAGCGGTTGAGATGCTTGAGAGGGAGATATTGGACACAGAGTCTCGTCTGGGTCGGTTTGGTGAAGACTCCTGCGAATGGGGAGAGTTTCAGATGAAGAAGGAAGCTTTGAGGAGCCTGCTGCTTGAGCGGTCCCGGGGCGCTTTCGTGAGGTCGCGGGTCCAGATGCTGCGCGATCTGGACCGAGCTTCGCCTTTCTTTTTCTCTCTGGAGAAGGGGCGGGGAGCTCGCAAACAGCTCGTGGAGCTGCTCGCAGACGACGGCTCCTCTGTCACTGATCCAGAGAGGATCAGTGCCTTGGTCAGGTCCTTTTATGGGTCCCAGTTCTCTGCGGATGGATTCAACAGGGAGGCTCAGCGAGATCTGTGGGAGGGTCTACCGACTGTAGATAGGGGGGTGGCAGATCTTCTTGATGGCCCCTTATCTTTGGAGGAGTTGACTCGTGCCCTGCATCAGCTCAGGAGCGGTAAGTCCCCTGGGATGCATGGGCTGACGGTAGAGTTTGTTAGAGCTTTCTGGGATGTCCTTGGTGGGGATTACATGTTGGTTCTGGGGGAGAGCCTGGCGACCGGGGAGATGCCCCTCTCGTGGCGTAGGGCAGTTGTTGTCCTGCTGCCCAAGAATGGGTGTGAATCCGCTTGTTGAAGAACTGGCGCCCGGTCTCTCTCCTATGCACAGAGTATAAAGGTTTTGCACGGGGCAATGGCAAATCGCCTGGGCTCCGTGCATGTCTCAATGATTCATCCTGACCAGTCCTATACAGTCCCTGGCCGGTCCATTCAGGATAACATCCACCTGGTAAGGGACCTGATTCATCTAGTCCAGGGCAATGGTCAGTCAGCTGCTTTTCTGTCTCTTGATCAGGAGAAGGCTTTTGATAGTAACAGGTGGAACATGAATACCTTTTCGGGGGACGTTGCAAGCGTTTGTGTTTGGACCGCATTTCGTGGCCCAGGTCCGGCTTTTGTACACTGCAGTGGAGTGCCTTGTGAAGGTTAATGGTTTGCGCATTGTTGTCTCCTTTTTCATTTTGAGGAGGGGCCGTCAGGGACATGCCCTTGATGTCGGGTCAGTTATACTCGGTCTGTGTGGAGCCGTTCCTGTGTCTTCTTCGGTAGGGAGGTTGACAGGCCTGGCACTACCTGGCCCGGGGGTGGAGGTGGTTCTTTCTTTTTTTTTTAATGGCGTATGCCGATGATGTACTCCTTATGCTCACTGATACTGTGACCATGCGGAGGATGCGTGACTGCAGGAGATTTTTCTCGGCTGCATCTTCTGCTAGATTAACTGGAGTAAGTGTTCTGGACGTTTAGTGGGGTGAGTGGCAGGTAGACTCCCTGCCAGAGGAGATGGTAATGTTTGCGTGGATTAGTACCACGCACCTCCTTTTATCTGGGGGATCCTGTACCTGAGTCCCACTGAGGATGCTTGGCCGGCAAACTGGCGGGAGTTGAAGACGTAAGTGGTCGCTCGGCTGGGGCGCTGGTCAGGCCTGCTTGGAGTTCTTTCCTTTCGTGGGAGGGTGGGTCATAAACCACGCTGGTGGCCTCCATGTTATGGTACCGGCTGGCTACTCTTGTCCCCCCTCTATCTTGCAGTCTGCTGTACAGAATGAAGCTGGTAGATTTCTTTTGGGGAAAAAATAGGAAGCATGACTGGGTTTCCGCGGCTGGCGTATCCTGGGTCTCCCCGTTTAGAGGAGGGCATCGGCTCAAGTCCTTGGTATGATTGTGATAACCCTAGGTGGCAGCTCTCCGCTTCAGGACTCTGCGGAGGTACATGTACGTAGAGAACCCGCCCAGATGGCACGCTCTGGCCACGTATTTTTTCGCCTTCAGGGTCGTTGTCTAAGGGGGGGTCTCACGGCTCACCAGGTGGCGGGTATCAGTCGACCCGCCCTAGGGTTTTGCCTGTCTTCTACCGGGATGTGCTAAGATGAGGAATGTGGTTGTTTTCAGCCAGCGTGTTGCTCCACGAGGGGAGGTGGTTGTCGTGGCTGCGGGATGGAATAAGTGGCCGGTTCCTCACCTGTCATGCGGGTGTCGAGAGTAGAGGGCGAGTGCTAGAGTGGTTTCTGATTGCTAGAGCTTGACCCAACTCCGTCAGATCTGCTCATCGGGCCTAGATCCGGGATATTTCCTCGGGCACCGTTCCACTCAATCTAAAACCCGCCTTTTCTGAGATGACCCAGCATGCCATTTGCATGATGCGAAGAGTCCACATTGTTACAGGATGCTCCTGCACATTCTGCACCTTCCTTACCTTTCGGCCTCCCGTCCCCGACACACCAAGCGGACGGTGTTTTACCACCTGATGTTTGGGGAAGGTCCCCAGTGGGGGTCCTTCTATAAGCGATTGTTCCCCTTTACATTGGGGACCTGGGATGGAGAGTGTTTGCACAGAGCGGTGGTTTGAAATAACTTTTTGAGTCGGTTCACGGGGCTCGTCCGCAGCATGGTATTTTCTGCGGTGTCGAAAGCAAGAGAACCGTGTTCCAGCGTGTATATGGATGTGAGAGTTATACTGCCCCTGTACCAATATCTGAACGGGTTTGTTTCCCTCAAGTTCTGGGTCATTTTTAGTCCCACGATTCTAGTGTTTCGGACACAATGCAGGGAGTGGGGAAGCAGTGGTGGGGGGGGGGGGGGAACTTCCCTGTCGGTTTGCTCCTGGCCGCAAGATTGCCATTCGCGGGTCCAGGCAGCGGGACGGTCGATGGTCAGAGCTAGAGTCGGCGCTGCCCCTTTTTCCCGGGCCACCGTCCGTGCACGGGGTGTCCCTGGAGCGGGAACATGCAGTGTCCCGGGGACTCTGGGGGCCTTCCGTGGGCGCTGGTCACCGCGTGTCAAATAAAGTTTTTGGAACATAAAAAAAAAAAGAGAGAGAGTGTGTGTGTGGAGGGAGGGAGAGAGGGGTGAGAGGCTGGAGTGGAAAGGGGGGTAAGTGAGATGGGGAACAAGCAAAGGGAGGGGGCAGGATTTCAAGTGGAGTGGGGTTTGGTATCCGAGGGGGATGAATGGGGAGACAGGGAACTGGGGGGGGAGAGAGGCGTCAAGTGAGGCCAAGGAAGGGGTTAGGAGCCAGGTGGGGTTGTAGTTGGAGACTCCATTGTGAGAGTTACGGACAGGGTTTCTGCAGGAACTGACGGGAATTTGAGGAGGGTGCTGCCTTCCTGTGCCAGGATCCAGGATGGTCATGGCAGAGAAATCCTCAAGGGCGAAGGCACAAAACATGAGGCAGATTATTATCTCAATGGGTAGGTTAGGTAAGGGGAGTGCAGCGAGACCTGGTGTCCTTTACACCTGTCACTGAAAGTTGGCGTGCAGGTACAGCAGGCAGTGAAGAAAGCTAATGTAATGTTGGCCTTCATAACAAAAGGATTACAGTATATGAGTAGAGCGGTTCTTCTGTAGTTGTATAGGGCTCTGTTGAGACCACATCTGGAGTGTTGCACTTACAGTTTTGGTCTCCTAATCTGAGGAAAGACATTCTTTCCATCGAAGGAGTACAGAGAAGGTTCACCAGACTGATTCCTGGGATGGCAGGACTTCCATATGAAGAAAGACCGGATAGACTCGCTAGAATTTAGAAGATTGAGAAGTGATCTTATAGAAACTTGCAAAATTCTTAAGGGGTTGGACAGGCTGGATGCAAGAAGATTGTTCCTGATGTTGCGGAAGTCCAGGACAAGGGGTCAACAATGTAAGGATAAGGGGGAAGTCTTTTAAGGACGAGATTGAGAAAAAAAATTACACAGAGAGCCTGCGTAAATCTGTGGAATTCTCTGCCCACCGAAGGAGTGAGGCAGCTTAATTAGGCATATATTTAAGGAGCGGAGTTAGGATGTATCCTTGTGGCCCTAAAGGCTGATCAAGGGCGGTTTGCGAGAGAAGGCAAGCGTAAAGGGACTACTGAGTTGAATGATCTGCCATGATCCATATTGAATGGGGCTGCAGGTCGAAGCGGACAACTGGCGCCCTAATCCTGCACCTATTTCTATGTTTCTATGTCATATGCTAGGAAAGATTTGAAAAAGATAGCTTGTATTCGCTGGAGAATGTTTAGAATTGTAGAATAGAAGATGGATTGTTATGCCGAGTATAGGAGACATGAGCACGCTAGATAAGGTGAGGAGATATTGGTGTAAAACTGTAAATAAAAAGTTGCTGTTGCGATGAGATTCTGAGAAGCAGTCAGTGAACGGAAGGCGCGGCGGCGTGTCCTTCCCTGAGTATTCCAGCCGATGTTTGCCCAAATAATAAAGGCCTTTTTCGTCATCTTGAAGAATTCTCCGTGCCTCTGTGTCCATCTTATACAACTGTGACTCTTGTATAACCACAACACACACCGTTTAAAGCCAGCATGGCCGGCGGTTCGAGGTTTCTTCTGGGTCGTGATGATTAGAAGTCCACGCCGGCCCTCTGCCAGGATTGCTCCGCGGACAAAGGCCGACCATCCAAGTTGTTAGGCCGGGGGATACATTTTAGAGGGCGAAATACAACCGGCAGCCAGAAAAAAGACACACTCTCCCGTTCAAGTGATTAGTGGACTGGAAACGGTTTCCCCTATTCCCCCATTTAAGGTCCGTCCACACCTACATAGTCCACATGGGCTTGCCAGTACCAAACATGCACCATGGGCCATCACCACCCTTTTACTTCAATAGGAGTGCAGCAGTCAAGATAGGCCCAGCCTCCCTGGATTCACTCCCATTGACTTCAATGGTAGTGCCCTGATCAAAGATGGCCGCCTCCTCGGCCTCACCTCCTATTGACTTCAATGCGCTAGCTGCCCATAATCAAGATGGTCGTCCTCCTTGGCCTCACCTCCTTTGCATTCAATGGTGCCTGATCAAGATGGCGCACTCCTCCTTAGCACATCCACCTCCATCATGACATCAATGTGCCATCTGACTCAAAGAGGGTCCGGTGCCTTCATCCTGACTACAACAGCCGGAAACCTGCAGTAAGTCCCCAATGGCTGGGGGGATGAAACGTGGGAGAAAACTGACCACAAAACACTCCTTCCATCCTCTCCTCCCTCCCACCTCACTCTCTCCTCCCCTCTCTCATCTCTCCTTCTCCACCTCTCTCTCGCTCCCTTTCCAACTTCTCCTTCCCCATCGGCATGGTAAGATGTGGCATGGTCGGTGCTATCGCTTTAGCACAGGCATTGTGGGCGAAGCGGCCATGTTCCTCTGTTGTACTTTTCTTGTTCTATACCTAGGTTATCAATACTTTTAACTTTAACGGAAACTGCGATTCGTGCTGGAAGAAGGGATATGAGATGAGATAATAGAAAAGCTGATTTAAGCGTGTTAGTGGGATATAACAAAAACAAAATAAACCTTTCGGCCCACGAGGACACACCGACCAGTGATATCTCCCACCCATAGGCTTAGACTATCCTAAGCACTAGGGACAATTTACCAAAATTTCCGAATTCCACTTACTAGAAAACCTGACAAGGTCTGTAGGAGTGCTGCCGGGAGACCGAAAACCGGGAGCACCGGCAGGAAAACCCACGACTGTCGACGTCTGCGAAGGCTACAGGCAGCACCACGGTCAGCGAGTCGACCCATGGCGTACTCTGGCGTGTAAGCAGAACTCCACCGCCTTGCGCCACCGCTGCCGCCCAATAGGTGCACATCAGATTAGACATGCTTCCTGCAGAACGTGTCAACATTGTAGATTCAATTTGCCCAGAGTTCGATTCTTCGCGAATATATAAATGCCTAGACACAGTGTTCTATGCTACAGATTGCGTTAAATGGAACCTAAGAAGTGAGATCTAATCATTTCATCTCCTGCCACGTAAGACGTGGCTCGACTACGTGATGACCAGTGCCCAGCCGGGAATGTCCAGTGAAGTTCATTAGACAGAAAAACCTGACCCGGGCAAGTAGACGCACGACTGAGGCTGCATGGAACTGTCCGTATGACGTTTCTGAATATCGTGCCCGTTCTCATGTAGACGTTTCTGCGATAATGGACCGGACTTCAGCACCTGAGTGTGAACCAGTTGCGGTTGTGCCGAATGGGTACTGGAGGCCATCGTCAATTCGACATCAGTCGCCGTAGCTGGCCGATCCCACCCCCCCCCCCCCAGGATTCTTCCCTGGTCAACATTTCTGGATTCAGGAGATCGAGATAAGCGTCTGCACTTGAAATCTGTGCCTCGCTCCCAGCAAGTGTTTGGTTTGCTTTGACAGCTGCGCCTCAGCGAGACATTACTTCTGTGGATACTCCGCGGCATCGCCTCGTGACGTGATGGATGTTCTCATCGGTCTGCAAAAGCTTTGAACATTTGGCGGATACTGTGGACCGTTGTCCGCGTTCTCAGGACCCTGACGGGAGCCGCAAAGATAGAGAAGTGTCTTTTCAGGCTTCTGGCTGGCCTACCTCCGATGTGGGAGGGGAGCGTCAAGTTGGAAATAGATTCAAACAATTAGAATAAGGAGTCGACTACACGAGTGCCGGACTATTGCTTCGCCTGCACCCACCATTCAAAAACTGTCCACCGCCCAGCGATGGTCCAGGGCCATGAGCTGCAGTGGAGGAGTCCGTTGTCTGCAGAATGGGGCATAGTCAGCCCTGCTGATGAGGGCAGGCTGTTGCAAGCGGGGGAGAAGAGGCTACGCGGTCCCGGATGTAAAGCTGGCCATTACAATGGCCGGATAGAATCAGGCTGATGCGGCGTGGGGGAGGGGCAGTGTGGCGTCAAGCTCATGGGTGAAACTGAAAGTGTGAAGTAGACGCTGTAGTCGCCTATTTGAATGTCTATACGTCTTGTAGCGATCGAATTGGTATTTCACCACCTTGTGACCCTTGACACAACCCCATCTTGGATTACCAGTTCATCACTCACGCGACTAAGAAGAAGGCCGGCCACCTCTGGGGCGTGTTGGCTTGTTCTGTTGTTTTAGATAGAAGCGATTGGAGCAGCGATTTGTAGCGTTATCGTCTCCTCAAGTGGCGGGTGTGCACGTGCCAAGGTGCGCAGTTGCTTGCCTGGAGACGAAACCGACATCCGGGATCTGTGAAGTTTCCTGTTCTCAGCCGGATGTTGTTCGCAAGATGCAGAGTGCGCACGGGAAGAGAGTGCTCCAGTGACGTGCATGTCTTACCTCTCAGTGTATGCGTAATGGGCAGAAATCTACGCTGCCAGCTGCTCTATCATACGCCTTGCAAACGAGCTGGCGCGGAATGCTGGATGAGCTTGCTTCAGGATTGTCACCAGTGGTGGTGAGTCGTCTCGACCGTGAAAGGTGTCTGTCAAAGATGAGGCTTGGAATTTGGAGCCGACACAACGACGGCAACAGTTCTTTTTCGATTTGCGCTTAGAAACCCCCCACACTGCTGCCGTATCATGTCTGGTCATGGTGCGAGAGGCATACGGATGACAGGTAGGGGTAAGCCTCGGCAGATGGTTGCAAGAGGTGCCGCCACAAGCCCCGGATTTCGAAACAACTCAGTAGGTGATGCTTGTCACCGGAGTATTCAGTCACCGCATAAAAAAAAAGTTAGTATAGTGAAGATCTGTCGGTTGCCAATGGTCAGTTAGATTTGGATATAAGATTCAAAAGCAAATTGATGGTGCTGCCGGACCATGATACGACCATGCTGGGTCCGTTATTTCGTCAGCTCCCTCAGTGTGGGGCTATTAATCTCGCTGAGCGTTCGCGTATGAACTTCGACGAGTTAGTTTACACATGCCCGAAAACGCTGCCGTCCTTTCACATCTGTAGGGGCAGGACATTTCTTGTGATGGCAGCAGCTTTTGAGCGATCATAGATGGTTTGAGACCATTGGGAGTGAAGATGTGTCTGAGTAGGAAATCTAGGAACCCGGAACTTGCCCACTTAGTTCAGGATTGAGCTTGAGGTGAATTTGTGTGCGCGATCCAAGTGAGCTGAGATTGTGGTCGTGCTCATTGCTCTTTCGCCATACACCAAGGATATCATCGAAATGATGGACAAGGTAGGTCTCGAATAATTGCCTCCATAGTCTTTGAAGAGAAGACTTCACTTGGCAGAGTTGTTAATCCGAATTGCAGTCTCAGAACACATGATATTGCCAAATGGGGTGGCCAATGGCCAAAAGTGGTGGATGGAATTTGATGCTCCTTGTCCAGCGGTCATTAGGCCAGAAAGAGTTCTTATCACTCGATGGAGGAAATAAGGTGGGGTGACGCTTGACTTTTGGCTCCTTGCGACCAGTTTCTGCGGTGATGCATGGTTCTCGTGTGTGGCCGCCGCTTAATGGCAGTGTCAGTTTCTTTCAGGGCTTGATGCCACATAGCGGCTTTCAGGTTTTTCCTTCGTGACTGTGGCAAATCATGTTTGAGACCAGTCGGTGGGGTCGCTGACTGCTTCAATTATGCCTGTGGAGGCATGTCTTCAGCGCAGAGTGAAACCTGTGGATTTGTCTCTGATTAGTGGTTCGTTAGTTCTTATCTTGTTGAAGAGGTTGATTGACATTGTGTTTACTTTCGCTCCCGTGTCTAATTTCGCGCCAAAATGGACGTTGTTTACAGTTACTGTCGCGGTCGGATCATAATTCTTAGCAGCAGCAAGCTGTAATGAGTAACCAGTCGGGTCCTCTTGTGGGTTAATTGGACTCTGTTCATGGGCAGGTTCGAGCTGGAATTGGGGAGTGAGATTGTTGCTGTCTCGTAGCAAGATGTTGAGATTAGACCTGGAGCTAGGCGAATTCTTCCCACGTGCCCTGCTTGCTGCCCGACAAGCCGCGGCAAAATGATTCAACTTTTTACAGTAATTGCATGATTTACCAAAAGCGGGGCAAGCTGATTGTCTGCTGTGTAAGTAGTTGCAATTTGTGCATTTTTTCTGAGGATCACCGAGAGCCACCTGACTGGCTTGGGTCATAAATCGCCTGTTATCTGTGTTGATTGACTGCCTAGTGAGGCCCGTCAGATTGATTGTTTTGGTATCATGTGAACTGTCTATAGGGTCAATGAATTGTGCTGTCCTGCATGCGTGTGCTGCTTCCTCCAGAGTTAAATTTAACCATATAACCATATAACCATATAACAATTACAGCACGGAAACAGGCCCTCTCGGCCCTTCCAGTCCGTGCCGATCATTTGTTTTCCCCTAGTCCCATCTACCTGCACTCAGACCATACACCTCCATTCCCTTCCCGTCCATATACCTATCTACTTTACTTTTAAATGTTAAAATCGATCCTGCCTCCACCACTTCTGCTGGAAGCTCATTCCACACAGCCACCACCCTCTGAGTAAAGAAGTTCCCCCTCACGTTCCCTAAAACTTCTGTCCCTTAATTCGCATGTCATGCCCTCTTGTTTGAATCTTCCCTACCCTTAATGGGGGAAAAGCTTATCCACGTCAACTCTGTCTATCCCTTTCATCATTTTAAGACCTCAATCAAGTACCCCCTTAACCTTCTGCGTTCCAAAGAATAAAGACCTAACTTGATTCAACCTTTCTCTGTAACATAGTTGCTGGATCCCAGGCAACATTCTAGTAAATCTCCTCTGTACTCTCTCTATTTTGTTGACATCCTTCCTATAATTAGGCGACCAAAATTGTACACCATACTCCAGAATTGGTCTCACCAATGCCTTGTACAATTTTAACATTACTTCCCTGCTCCTATATTCAATGCTCTGATTTATAAAGGCCAGCACACCAAAGGCTTTCTTTACCACCCCATCTACATGCGATTCCACCTTCAGGGAACTATGCACAGTTATTCCTAGATCTCTCTGTTCCACAACATTCCTCAATTCCCTACCATTTACCATGTACGTCCTATTTTGATTTGTCCTGCCAAGATGTAGCACTTCACACTTATCAGCATTAAACTCCATCTGCCATCTTTCAGCCCACTTTTCCATATGGCCCATATTTGGATGTGTCAGACACTCTGATCTGAGCTTTAGGTCAGTAATGCCATTCACCAAAATGTCCCTTGTTGACTGATCAATCAGCTGATCGACCGGCATATTTTGGAATCGGCTGCGCTGGGCTAAATACATTAAGTCTGAGATAAACGAGTCTACTCGTTCACCAGGGAGTTGGCGGTGAGAGAAAAACCTTGCCCTGTCCAAAATGTGATTTGAGGGCAGGTCACAGATCTGGCTAAATTTACGCATCAGAACATTGGGGTCATCAAAAGATTCAGCTGCGGTTATTACCTGGTCGTTGGCATCGTGGACTGCCGGAGCTTAACGGAATGTTCTGGATTGCCGAAGGGCATCTGGGCCCGCAAGGTTGAGTAGGAGAGAGGCCTTGACAGCATCAGGTTCATTTCGGTGTACAATGTTCATGTAGTGTCGCTAATCAATTTCAAACGTGGCCCAGCGTTCGCTGATATCCGCATCAAAGACGAGAGGGTCAGGCTTTCGACAGGAAGAGGCCATCATAAAACAAAATAAACACTCACAAAAGGGTAAAACAAAAACCGTTATACAGGAGGAGTGAGTCTAGCCACTTCTGACACCATGTAAATGACTTCCGAACTTAGCACATGGTTTAAACACATCTTTAATCAGCACTGTAACGTAACAGCATGAACGATGATTAGTTATCAACACATCCTGGCTACTCCAACTGACGGTGCTGGCAGAAAGTATTAAACTAAATATCACAGTAGGGTGGAGTTAGAGATGCTGGCTGGTGTGTAATTGGTTAACATGCAACATCAATC
The DNA here is from genome assembly GCA_035221665.1 of Okamejei kenojei. Taxonomy (NCBI): domain Eukaryota; kingdom Metazoa; phylum Chordata; class Chondrichthyes; order Rajiformes; family Rajidae; genus Okamejei; species Okamejei kenojei. Next base: position 4,030,932 of record CM069140.1, on the reverse strand, counting down.
TACACCTTCCACGTTCAGAAGGCTGATCTGGCGGAATTGGCTAATGGTTGAAGAGTTCTTTTCTTTGGGAATTAAGATCCCTCCTGCCCTTCGCCATGCCTGAGGTATGATTCCATTCCCCCATGCCACTTTCATTAACTTCCAAAGGTGGGCGGATAGGTGGCATGTCATCTGGAATGGTGACTGGCTCATGCCTCAGGTTGTCAGAGTACATCTTCCTCAGGTGCTCCTCCAGTTCCCTTACAGATATTCTCAGGATCCAACTCTTCTCCTTGACAAAGAGGCTTTTGACAAACTTATACGGATCTCTGTAGAAACTTGTCCTTGCCCGTTCTTTCTTCTTGAGTTGCTTTCTCAGGCATTCTGCTCTTCGCAGGATTGCCAGGCGCTGCTTTATTTCTGCCTGCAGTGCCTCGAGTCCTTCCCTTTCTGCCTCTGTGGCCTTCCTCCACTGTTCAGCTTTCTTTCACCAGTCTTTTGATCTCCTGCTGCCTCCTGGACTTATACTGGAGTGCTGCTTCCTTCTGTATCTTCTGTTTCATGCCCTTCACCCCCAATCTCTTCGCCCCATAGTTGTATATGGTGTCTCCCATCTTCTCCCGCTTTATTTCCACACACCCATTCAATCCTTCCAGAGGATGGTCGAATTCAGTGTTAATGTTCTCCCGCTCTTTACTCTGGCAGGATTTATGCCACAGGATTTGAGGCTTTTCCCTTACATTTTCTTCTCTAAAAAGAACCGCTGACTGTGGCTGTGGTTGGCTCTGGACTCGTGTCCGTTGGTGGTACAGTACCTGGTTGAGCTTTGCCTGCGGTGCTGATACCCTGTGGACTGTGGTGGTTATCCTGCCCCTGGGCTTCACTCGACTGATTTGGCCTACCTCTTAGAAAGTAATGGTCAATGCGAGGCTCCACACCAAGCTCTCTCAGGCACTTTTTCCTGCCCTGCTGGATCTTGAGATCCTTCTCTGATGTTATCTTTTCCCAGCCACAGATACAGCTTCGTAACTTCTGTCCTGCTGGTGCTCCTGCTCTGTCAATTGCTGTGTAGTTGTAATACTCATCGTCAATTCCGTTCCTAGGTCTGTTGCCGTGTGGTCTGTCGATGAGTCAACATCCGCCCCCGCTCTCGCAGACTAAAGGGGTTTTCTTCGTCTTGTCTTGTTCATAGCAATATATGGGTGAATCCAAAACGCTGATTAGCGATGGATCCTGCTGGCATGAGGAACTAGCCCATGCCAGCCCCGGTGGGATCTATTCCCTCCGGTCAGCAGTCTCCCCAGGCCATCACTAGGTCTTTCCCTGGTTGTCAGCTGCCCTTGTCAAAATATACCAAGACATGAAGACTTGAGGCAATGGCCTTACCCGAAGGATGTAAAGATATCTGAAAATAATTCTAGTGTTAATCTGTTTATTGGAATTAATGTTTTGAAGGCTTTGGAACCTATACAGATTGTTAGGTGCCAAGGCCATGGACCGTATGCTACAAAAACCCGACTTGGATGGGTTATCTATGGCTCCTTGAGGGGGAACAATGAAAACGAAAATCAGATGAACTGTTCTGCCATTGCTGTCAATCAAATGTCTACTGATGCACTAGAAAAGCCGGTGTTGGAGCCATACAACCATGACTCTAATGAAAGTACCAACAAGCCATCTGAAGAGATGTCGAAAGAAGAGTTGAAGTTCATGGATGTTATGAACTACTCAGTGAATACTGATGGACACTTTTATGGGGACTTCCCTTTCAAACAAGAAAGTGTTAATCTGCCAAATAATCGTAGTACGGCAGAGCAACGTACCCAGACTTTAAAACGCAAGTTTGGCGAGAAGTGTAAATTTCATGAAAGAAGAATCTCTTTGAAGAATAACATTTTTAAGGATGATTACTTAAAATCTCGGCCTACTGAGCAGGAAGCAATTCTACCAGTAGAACATCTGACTTCTCTTTGCAATAAGGGGGGATTTACACGTTCCAAGTGGAACAGCGACAATAGTGAAAGCATTCCACTTGATGATAGAGCCAAAGAAACCAGAGAGTTGGATTTGGACAAATACGATCTGCCAATAGAAAGAGCATTGGGAGTTACTAATGTTGTACAATTGAAATATGTTGAAAAAGGCCACTCCCAATCCCCCAGCCCCACAACTAGAGGAAGATGGTCTACCAGATTGACACCAATTTGCAGCTGAGCGTGGCCAATGTGATAAGGGGCTGGATAGCTGCGCTTATTTATTTATTTATTTATTTATTTATTTATTTCCAGTGCTAGTGTTCAGTTATCGGCTTAAAACACTATTATTCTGAAATGGAGGGCAAGGAAAATTACTGAATGGTTGTTTCGAGACTACAGTGCATTGTGACAGCATATGTAACAAGGGCCTATGACAGCCAAAAATATACACCTTGCAGGGCTCTCACTTAATTTTATTTCGCTGTTGTTAGCCGGGCAACGTTGGCAACCTTTTGAGTTGCCAAATGACAGTTCAGGTGGTCATTTAAGACGGCTTGCATGACGCGTGCGATAATGTGCTAGGACAAAGTGCGTAGTTACCAGTCGGAATTATGCTCAAAGAAGCATTCACATATTATTTCTGCTTCAAATGAAGTCACAAACTAAACATATTCATCAATCAAGACATGATATATACCACAATGACATGCAGCAAAATTACAATACTGTCTCTCAACTATTTTTACACATTGCAATGAATGCAATTTCTATTATTTCTTTCCACTTCCAAACAAAAATGTGGTTGGATTATTCAGCATATGATCAACCTCGGTGAGACTAAGCGCAGGCTTTGCGATCGCTTCACACAACAACTCCACTCAGTTCGCAATAAACAACCTGATCTCCCGGTGGCTCAACACTTCAACTCCCCCTCCCATTCCAAATCTGACCTTTCTGTCCTGGGCCTCCTCCATGGCCAGAGTGAGTCCCACCGCTTATTGGAGGAGCAGCACCTCATATTTTGCTTGGGTAGTTTACACCCCAGCAGTATGAACATTGGCTTCTCCAATTTCAGGTAGTCCTTACTTTCTCCCTCCTTCCCCTCCCATTCCCAGCTCTCCCACAGCCAACTGTGCCTGCCTCTTCCTTTCATTTTCGTGTCTTTCCCCCCGACAACAATCTGAGGAAGGGTCTCGACTCGAAACGTGGTCTATTCCTTCGCTCCATAGATGCTGCTTTACCCGCTCATTTTCTACAGCTTTTTTGTCTACCAATGGGATCCCACCACTGGCCACAGCTTCCCATCTCCTCCCCTGTTGGCTTTCCGCAGAGACCGCTCCCTCCGTTACTCCCTGGTCAATTCGTCCCTTCCCACCCAAACCACCCCCTCTCCTGGCACTTTCCCTTGCATCCGCAGGAAATGCTACACTTGTCGCTTTACCTACCCCCTTGACTCCATTCAAGGACCCAAGCAGTCTTTTCAGGTGTGACAGAGGTTCACCTGCATCTCCTCCAACCTCATCTATTGCATCCTACTGCTCTAGGTAACAGCTGCTCTACATCGGTGGGACCAAGCGTAGGCTTGGCGATCGCTTCGCCCAACACCTCCGCTCGGCCCGCATTAACCAACCTGATCCCCTGGTGCCTCAGCACGTCAACTCCCCCTCCCATTCCGAATCCGACCTTTCTGTCCTGGGCCTCCTCCATGGCCAGAGTGAGGCCCACCGGTAATTGGAGGAGCAGCACCTCATATTTCGCTTGGAAAGTTTGCACCCCAGCGGCATAAACATTGACTTCTCTAATTTCAGGTAGTCCCTACTTTCTCATCCCCTTCTCAGCTCTTCCTCAGCCCTCAGGCTCCTCCTCTTCCTTTCTTCTTCCCGCCCCCCCCCCCACCCTCACATCAGTCTGAAGAAGGTTTTCGACCCAAAACGTTGCCTATTTCCTTCGCTCCATAGATGCTGCCTCACCCGCTGAGTTTCTCCAGCATTTTTGTCTACCTTCCATTTCTATACCTTTTGGTTTCACCATGTAGAAATTACAGCTGTGTTTATTCCAGTGTCCCACCCACCCCCCCCCCCCCCCCCCCCCCCCCCCCCCCCCCCCCCCCCCCTCCCCCCCCCCCTCTTTTTCAGGGCACCATAATATTTGGGACAAAGCAATGTCATGTCAATGAAAGTACTCAATAATAGACAATAGACAATAGGTGCAGGAGTAGGCCATTCGGCCCTTTGAGCCAGCACCGCCATTCAATGTGATCACGGCTGCTCATCCCCAATCAGTACCCCGTTCCTGCCTTCTCCCCATATCCCCTGACTCCACTATCTTTAAGAGTCCTATCGAGCTCTCTCTTGAAAGCATCCAGAGAACCTGCCTCCACCGCTCTCTGAGGAAGAAAATTCCACAGACTCACAACTCTCGGTGTGCAAATGTTTCTCTTCATCTCAGTCCTTAATTGCCACAGATTCACAACTCTCTGGGTGGAAAGGTTTATCCTCATCACAGTCCTAAATGGCCACAGATTCACAACTCTCAGGGTGGAAAAGTTTCTCCTCATCTCCGTTCTAAATGGCCGACCCCTTATTCTCAAACTGTGGCCCCTGGTTCTGGACTCCTCCAACATTGGGAACATGTTTCCTGCCTCAAGCGTGTCCAAACCCTTAACCTCTTATATGTTTCAATAAGATTCCCACTCATCCTTTTAAACTCCAGAGTGTACAAGCCCAGCTGCTCCATTCTCTCAGCATATGACAATCCAGATATCCTGGGAATTAACCTGGTGAATCTTCGCTGGGCTCCCTCAATAGCAAGAATGTCCTTCCTCAAGTTTGGAGACCAAAACTGCACACAATATTCCAAGTGTGGTCTCACCAGGGCCCTGTTCAACTGCAGAAGGACCTCTTTGCTCCTATACTCAACTCCTCTTGTTATGAAGGCCAACATGCCATTCGTTTTCTTCACTGCCTGCTGTACCTGCATGCTTACTTTTATTGACTGATGAACAAGGACCCCCAGATCCCGTTGTACTTCCCCTTTTCCCAACTTGACGCTATTTAGATAGTAATTATATTTAGTATTGTGTTGGATATCCTTTGCATGCAATGGCTGCATTGTCATTGAAAGAAGATAAAGCAGGATAGTAAAAGCTTCTTTAGGTATGTGAAGAGAAAAAAAATAGTTAAGACTAAAATTGGACCCTTGAAGACCGAAAAAGGTGAATTTATTATGGGGAACAAGGAAATGGCAGATAAGTTAAACAGGTACTTTGGATCCATCTTCACTAAGGAGGACACAAACAATCTTCCTGATATCGTAGAGGCCAGAGAATCTGGGGTGACGGAGGAACTGAAGGAAATCCACGTTAGGCAGGAAATGGTGTTGGATAGACTGATGGGACTGAAGGCTGATAAATCCCCAGGGTACTGCATCCCAGGGTACTGTACGGAAGTGGCTCTAGAAATCGTGGGTGCATTGGTGATAATTTTTCAATGTTCTCTAGTCTCAGGATCAGTTCCTGTGGAATGGAGGATAGCAAATGTTATCGCAGATTTTAAGAAAGGCGGGAGAGAGAAAACCGGGAATTATAGACCAGTTAGCCTGAAATCGGTGGTGGGGAAGATGCTGGAGTCAATTATAAAAGATGAAATGTGAAGAGAAAAAAATGGTAAAGAAAGCCTTTGGTGTGCTGGCCTTTATAAATCAGAGCATTGAATATAGGAGTAGGGAAGTAATGTTAAAATTGTACAAGGCATTGGTAAGACCAATTCTGGAGTATGGTGTACAATTTTGGTCGCCTAATTATAGGAAGGATGTCAACAAAATAGAGAGAGTACAGAGGAGATTTACTAGAATGATGCCTGGGATCCAGCAACTATGTTACAGAGAAAGGTTGAACAAGTTTGGTCTTTATTCTTTGGAGCGCAGAAGGTTAAGGGGGGGACTTGATTGAGGTCTTTAAAATGATGAAAGGGATAGACAGAGTTGACGTGGATAAGTTTTTCCCATTGAGGGTAGGGAAGATTCAAACAAGAGGGCATGACATGAGAATTAAAGGACAGAAGTTTAGGGGTAACGTGAGGGGGAACATCTTTACTCAGAGGGTGGTGGCTGTGTGGAATGAGCTTCCAGCAGAAGTGGTGGAGGCAGGATCGATTTTAACATTTAAAAGTAAAGTGGATAGGTATATGGACGTGAAGGGAATGGAGGGGTGTGGTCTGAGTGCAGGTAGATGGGACTAGGGGAAAACAAATGATCGGCATGGACTGGAAGGGCCGAGAGGGCCTGTTTCCGTGCTGTAATTGTTATATGGTTATATGGTTATATGGAAATAGCCACACATTTGGATAGCAGTAACAGGATCGGTCCAAGTCAGCATAGATTTACGAAGGGGAAATAATGTTTGACTAATCTTACATAAAAACATAGAAAATAGGTGCAGGAAGAAGCCATTTGGCCCTTCGAGCCAGCACCGCCATTCATTGTGAACATGGCTGATTGTCCCCTGTCAATAATCCGTGTCGGCCTTCTCCCCATATCCCTTGACTCCACTAGCCCTAGAGCTCTATCTAACTCTCTCTTAAATCCATCCAGTGATTTCTGGAATTTTTAGAAGATGTAACTAGGAAAATGGACAAGGGCGAGCCAGTGGATGTAGTGTACCTGGATTTTCAGAAATCATTTGATAAGGTCCCACATAGGAGATTAGTGGGCAGATTTAGGGCAAAAGGTATTGGGGGTAGAGTGCTGACATGGATAGAAAATTGGTTGGCAGACAGGAAGCAAAGAGTAAGGATTAACGGGTCCCTTTCAGAATGGCAGGCAGTGACTAGTGGGCTATCGCTAGGCTCGGTGCTGGGACCGCAGCTATTTACTATATACATCAATGATTTGGATGAAGGGATTCAAAGTAACATTAGCAAATTTGCAGACAACACAACGCTGGGTGGCAGTGTGAACTGTGAAGAGGGCGCTATGAGAATGCAGGGTGACTTGGACAGGTTGGGGGAGTGGGCAGAAGCATGACAGATGAAGTTTAATGCGGATAAATGTGAGATGATCCACTTTGGTAGCAAAAACAGGAAGGCAGATTACTATCTAAAAGGTGTCAAGTTGGGAAAAGGGGAAGTACAATGGGATCTGTGGGTCCTTGTTCATCAGTCTGTGAAAGTAAGCATGCAGGCACAGCAGGCAGTGAAGAAAGCGAATGGCATGTTGGCCTTTATAACAAGAGGAGTTGAGTATAGGAGCAAAGAGGTCCTTCTGCAGTTGTACGGAGCCCTAGTGAGACCATACCTGGAGTATTGTGTGCAGTTTTGGTCCCCTAATTTGAGGAAGGACATTCTTGCTATTGAGTGAGTGCAGCGTAGGTTCGCAAGGTTAATTCACGGGTTGGCGGGACTGTCATATGCTGAGGGGACGGCGGGGGCGGGGCTGATCCGAAGTCCCCATTGGCGGAGAGAGACCGTCACTCAACCGGCGGTGGGGCAGGACCTACAGATGGCCAGAACCGGCAGGTGATTGGAGGAGAGGGATGTCAGTCAGAGGGAGGGAGAAGGAACCCGCCCCCTTGTCTCTCTCTGGTCCGCGTTGCAGACAGGAGTGAGAGAGAGGAAGGAGAGAGAGAGGGATGAAGGAGTGGAGAGGATGCAATACAATGATACAATTTATTTGTTGTCATTTGAACCTCATTGAGGTTGAAACAAACGTTAGTTTCTGCAGTCGTCCAAACAAGAAAAAGAACCAAGACACGACATAATTTACACAAACATCCATCCCAGCGAATCTCCACCTCACTGTGATGGAAGGCAAAGTCTTATCTCTCCCCTGCTCTCCCCATTCTCCTCCCGATGTCAAAGTCAAAGCCCCCGGCGGGCGATGGTAAATAAGTCCCGCGGCCATTAAAGCCGCGCGGGGCGATGTAAGGCCGCGCTCCGGGTCTTGATGTTGGAGCCCCCGGCGGGCGATGGTAAATAAGTCCCACGGCCATTAAAGCCGCGCGGGGCGATGTGAGGCCGCGCTCCGGGTCTTGATGTTGGAGCCCCCGGCGGGCGATGGTAAATAAGTCCCACGGCCATTAAAGCCACGCAGGGCGATGTGAGGCCCCGCTCTGGGTCATTTTCAACCCCGGAACTCGGGCGGGAGAAGTTGCGTTGCAGAAGCTCCGAAAAGCGGACTCCCACCAGGGACCCTCGAGCTCCCGGTGTTACCGTTCACCGGGCCGGCGGCTGCAGCCTCCGAATCTCCGGGGTCGGGCAGCAGCTGCGCGCCACCACAGCTCCTCCCGTTCCAAACTCGGCCAGCCCCACGATGACGAGTCCGCAGGCTCCGCGACTGAAGCCCCAGGTCGTTCCGGTTGGAGCGGTGCTAGGCCCCAACGACAACGGAGACCCGGCGGAAAAAAGGTCGGGTCCTCCGTACAAGGAATAGATTTTTAAACTTTCTCCAACCCCCACACATAGCCAGTTAAAAAAACAAAACATTATGAACTACACTCAAGCGACAGAGAACGAGAGAGAGAGAGAGAGAGAGAGAGAGAGAGAGAGAGAGAGAGAGAGAGGGACAAAGGAGAGAGGGAGAGGAAAATAGAGGAAAGGAGAGGGGGAGAGAGACAGAGAGAGGGAGAGAGAAAGTTAGAGGAGAGGTGATGGAGAGAGAGAGAGAGAGAGAATGGAGAGAGGGAGAGGGAAAATAGAGAGGGAGAGAGAGAAAGGAGAGGGAGAGAGCGGAAGGAGAGAGGGAGAGGGAAAGGTAGGGGAGAGGGATAGATAGAGGGCAGGGGAGGAGAGGAGAGGGAAGGTGAGAGATATGGAGGGGAGAAGAAGTGAAAGACAGAGAGAAAGAGGGGAGGGAGATAGAGGGAGAGGGAATGAGAGAAGGAAAGAGATGGAGGGAGAGAGATGGAAGAGTGTGGGCTGTGGGAGGGGGGAGGAGATGGGGGAGGGGGGGGACAGAGCGAGAGAGGGAGAAATTAAGAAATTGAGTGAAAAATGAAGAATGGAGTGAAATGGGGGAAGGTGGGAGGGAGGGAAGGAGAGATGGAGAGAGAGAGGAAGAGGGAAAGGTAGAGGAGAGGGGAGAGAGAGACAGAGAGAAAGGAGAGAGGGAAAGTGAATGATAGAGGGGTGGAGAGGGGGAGAAAGAGAGGGGGGGAGGGAGATGAGGAGAGGAGAGGGCAGAGAGAGACAGAGAGAGAGGAGAAGGAGAGGGAAAGATAGAGGAGAGAGAGAGGGGGACAGAGAGAGGAGAGAGAGAGAGAAATATAGAGGAGAGGAGAGGGGAGAGAGAGGGATGACTTTTAAAGGAATTGCAGTTTTCACTTTCGGAGCAGATTTGCAAGTTTGACCCCTGTGTCTGAAGAAGGGTCTCGGCCCGAAACGTTGCCTATTTCCTTCGCTCCATAGATGCTGCCTCACCTGCTGAGTTTCTCCAGCATTTCTGTCTACCACCCACCACGATAAATTCAATCGTTAGTTAACTTCAGAGTGGAGGCGTGCATGCATGCGCGTGTGGAGGGCGTGTGTGTGTGCGGGCACAGAATACTCCAGGTGTGGTCTCACCAGGGCCCTGTAGAACTGCAGAAGGACCTCTTTGCTCCTATACTCAACACCTCTTGTTATGAAGGCCAACAGGCCAAAACTGCACACAATACTCCAGGTGTGGTCTCACCAGGGCCCTGTACAACTGCAGAAGGACCACTTTGCTCCTATACTCAACTCTTTCTCTGTTTTCTTTAGTGTCCTTTCCAAATAAAATGAAAACATATTTTATATTTTGTGGACAAATGGATTTGAATTATGTTCTTCAACTAGTTTAGTTTTGTTTAGTTTGGAGATAGAGCGCGGAAACAGGCCCTTCAGCCCACGGAGTCCGTGCCGACCAGCGATCCCCGCACACTAACACTATCCTACACACACACTCACTAGGGGACAATTTACAATATTTACCAGAAGCCCAATTAACCTACAAGCCCTCACATCTTTGGAGTGTGGCAGGAATCCGGAGCGTCCAGAGAAATCCCACACAGGTCACGGGGAGAGAACGTGCAAACTCCCCACAGACAGCGCCCGTGGTCGGGATGGAACCCGGGTCTCTGGTGCTGTGAGGCGGCAACTCTACTGCTGGGCCATCGTTACGCCAGTGAGGGAGGGAGAGGTGAATACTTCTCTCTCCCTCGCTCCCTCGTCACTCTCTCTCTCTCTCCCTCTCCTCCTCTCTCTCTCTCAATCTCTTCAAAACGTTCTCTTGTCCTCCGCCTCCACCCTCTTTCTCCCCCCCTTCTCTCTCACTCCCTCTCTCATTCTCTCCAAAACGTCCTCAAAATGTTCTCACGAATCTCTCAAACTTTCTCTCCCTCCCTCTTAACCTCTCTCTCTCTCTCTCTCTCTTTCCATCCCTTCATCCTCCCCCCTCCTACTTTCTCTCCAGGGATGAGGTGGAGCAGCTGACAGTGTGGTGTGGAGAGAATAACCTGCTCCTCAACATCTCAAAAACAAAGCTCATAGTAGACCACAGGAAGAAGCAAACGGACATTACACCATTAATCATCAGAGGGGACTGTGTGGAGAGGGTGGCGGATTTCTGCTTCCTGGGAATCCACATTGAGGAGGACCTGACATGGAGCGTGAACACCCCTGCGCTGCTGAAAATGGTCCAGCAGAGACTGCACTTCCTGAGGGTGCTCAGGAAGAACAACATCACCAAGAGACTGCTGCTGTCCTTTTATCGGTGCTCCATAGAGAGCATCCTAACATACTGTGTATGCGTGTGGTACACCAGCTGCACATCGGCCCAGAGGAAAGCGCTCCAGAGGGCCATTGACAAAGCCCAGGAGATTGTCGGCTGCCCTCTCCTCACCTTGGAGGACTTACACAGTTCCCACTGTCTCAAGAAATCCCAGAACATTATAAGGGACATTTCCCACCCCAGCCACTCCGTTTGAACTGTTGCCGTCAGGCAGACGGTACAGATCAATGAGGACAAGGACAGACTAAAAAACAGTTTTTATCCCACGGCAATAACTACACTTAATGTAGCCACCAAATGAGTGCAGGTGCGCTACACACCGAATGGATTGTGAAATCGACAGAAGAATGTATGGTTGTGTGTTTATGTTTATTTTGGTTTATTTTTAATGGTGTTTTTTTATTTGTTTATTTTAGATATTCTCTTTTACGTAACGTTAGCTTTTAGAAATGTGTGAATGGTGCACTGACTGGTTGGCATTTTAATTTTGTCGTACATGTTTACATGTTATAATGATAATAAAGATTATCTATCCATCATGCATGTGTTTGCATGCATGTTTTAAGTTACTCGAGTGTTAATAAAGATTGTTGTAATAAACTAAATTAAACCTCGGTTTAGAGTCTTGTTTGACATGTCAGTTGATACCCAATTGAGGTAGTAGGTTCACCAATCCTTTCCACATTCACTCTATCTATGCCTTTTATTATTCTGTAATCCCCTCATCCTTCAAAACTCCAGCGAGTAGAGGCCCAGTACTGTCAAATGCTCATCATGTGCTAACCCACTCATTCCTGAATCATTCTTGTAAACATCCTCTGGACCGTCTTCAGAGCCAGCACATCCTTCCTCAGTTATGGGGTCCAAATTTGCCCACAGTACTCCAAACGCAAGCTGACCAGCGCCTTACACAGCCTCAGCTTTGCATCTCTCCTTATAGAGCCTTATAGAGCCTCAGCATTATCTTGCTTAAAGGTTTATGGTTAAGTCTGCCGACTACTATTTTTCACTTTTATTGATTAAGACTCCGTTCCTTCCATTTCTCATTCTCACTGGCTTTTTGTTCTCTCATGTACCTGTATTATTTCTTTAAGGCAAACTTTAAGGAATTATTTAACCTATGCCGTTCTCCATCTTTAATTCTCCTGTCTCTGCCTGTAAGGGCCCACAGCTGCCATATTTAGCATTTTCCTCCTGCAGTCCATTTTATGTTCTCACCATTCGAGGTATGGAAACTGGCCTTTCGGCCCACCTTGTCCTTGTCAAGCCAGATTATTTCTAGTCCCATTTGCTCACATTTGGGCCATATTTCTTCAAATCTTTCCTATCCACATGTGCCTGTCTAAGTGTTTTTGAAATGCTGTTAGAGTACTTGTTTTAACTTGTTTTAATGTGGAAATGGTCGACCCTCCAGTTCCTCTTGAATATTGCCCCGCACCTTAAATCTATGTCCCCTGGTTCTTGATTTCCCCTACTCTGGGCAAAAGGCTGTGCATTCATCCTCATGATTTTTCACACCTTGTCTTGTATTCCATCTGGCATTTCATTATCAATTTATTGGTTCCCTTTGAGTTCTAAATGCTCCCATTCTTCAGGTCAAAAACTATATAACCATATAACCATATAACAATTACAGCACGGAAACAGGCCCTCTCGGCCCTTCCAGTCCGTGCCGACCATTTGTTTTCCCCTAGTCCCATCTACCTGCACTATATCTGACAACTTATGTACATGTTAACACTACTTTTAACTCCTCATGCCAACCATGGATAAGTCACAGTTTTTTGTTCATTTTTGTGCATTCAAATACTTTTCTTTATTGTTCTTGATGTCAGATGTATTGGAAGATGATGCGAGAACAGAATAAATTAGTGCCCTTTGAAACTGATATGGTAAATCTTGAACTTGCTGAAGAAATTCCACAAGTGCAAGGTAAATAAAAATCATTTTTCTCTGAGATATCCATAAGGAAACAGCAATTGTTTGGGAACTGAACATAATACTTGAAATGAAATAGTCACCAAAAGGTGCATCATTTTGAAAGCCATTTTCTATGTTTCTCACATTTGATGATTCAATAGTATTTGTTTGTCTCATGTACTGAGGTGGAGTGAAACTCATGTTTTGTACCCAGTTCAGTAACCATCGTGGTGTGAATGGGGCACAACGTAAGTACAAGAGTGTGAGATTAGTCGATCACATGAGGCACGACACGAGAGTCAAGTCAAGGCAAGTCAAGTCACATTTATTTCTAAAGCACATTTAAAAAACAACTCTCGTTGACCAAAGTATTTTACATTTGTTATAAGAGTAGTATACACAAACAGGCTACATACATATATACAAATAGCCCTCACTGAAAGGACGTCAGGAAAGGCTTGGGAGAACAGATATGTTTTTAGACTAGACTTAAAGGAGTCGATGGAGGGGGCAGATCTAATGGGGAGGGGGATGCTGTTCCACAGTCTAGGAGCTGCGACCGCAAAGGCACGGTCGCCCCTGAGCTTATGCCTAGACCGCAGGACATTCAGCAACCCCAAGTCAGCCGATCTGAGGGACCTGGTGGTGTGGTGGGTGAGAAGACTTTTAATGTAGGTGGGTGCAAGCCCATTGAGGGCTTTGTAGACAAAGAGGAGGGTCTTGAAATTTATTCGGAACTGCACAGGGAGCCAGTGGAGAGAGGCCAGGATCGGTGTGATGTGGTCCCTTTCCCTCCAATTCGTGCTGGGCTGGACTCTGACATTGGTGGAGGGCCAGTCTAAAAAGATCAGTATTGGAATGGGAGGGGGAACTAAGGTGTTTAGCAATTGGAAGATCAGGTAAGTTTAGGTAGACTGAGCAGAGTCGGGGATCGAACCTGGGTCTCTGGTGTTTTGGGACAGCAACTCTACCATCTGTGCCACTGTACCTCCCTTCTCTGCATGGAAACCCAATCACAGATTAACCAACCAGTTTTCAGAGCCGTTACATTTCGTATCCCAAGGGTGAAGCAGTGTGACTATTCTCATGGGGTAGTTGCGTTTTTTAATGGAAAGTCATTCATTGTCTGAGCTGTCAAAAAAATTAATATTATTATCTAATATTAATTTAATTAATTTAGTATTAAGAAATGGAATTAGTCCAAATAATGCCGAGAATAATACAATATGGTAAATGCCACTAGAGCTAAATATACAAAAAATATTTTGCAAACTGTGACTTACAAACTGTGACCCTGCACTAAGATGTAAGTTGATGAATATTTTTTATTAGTTGTAAATACATATTAATAAAAAATACTTCTTACATACATTCATAATATTATTAATATTAATATTAACATTTAAGACTTTATGTTTCTATACATTTAAAAAAAAAAAAATTATTAAGTAGGAAAAGATAGAGAAAAATAATATAGAAAATAAGGAAGTGAATGGAGTATTAAACAATTATCCATCGTTGGAGATATAACCATGATTTATTATACGTAATTCTTCATCCATTCTATTATTCAGGCCTCAGTCAGGTTTTCACACTGAGCCACTTTGACCCTGTAGATATTCAATATATGGAGACCATATCCCTCTGAAGAGATCCAACCTGTCCATTAGGACAAGCCTCAATCTTTCCAGATGGAGTGTCTCCAACATTTCTGTATTCCACATTTTGATTGTGGGGGATGTAGGACCTTTCCAGAATTTTAATATTAATTTTTTCCCAATTGTTAAACTATAATCAATAAACATTCTTTGATTCGTTGTTATTAATTGATCTGTTTCCAGTATTCCTAGTATTATTAACTTTGAGTCAGGAGTCAGATTCATATTAACAACATTCGAAATTATCCTAAATATTTCTATCCAAAATTTTGTAATTTTTACACAATTTGTAAATGAGTGTGTCAGATTAGCTTCTAAGTGCTGACATTTATCACATATGGCAGATACCTTTGGAAAAATGTTATGTAGTTTGGATTTTGAGTAATGTAGTCTATGTAATATTTTAAATTGTATAAGAAAGTGTCTAGCATTTAACGAACAATGGTGTATATGTTGTAAACTTTCATCGCATACTTCTGGTCTTATAATTTGACCTAATTCGTTTTCCCATGATTGTCTATATATTTCTGTTAATGGGACATCATTTTCCAATAGGATATTATATATATATGAAATCATTTTTTCTGTGGTCGGATGTTTATTTAGACATTCATCTAAAATTTCTGTCTTTCTATTTCTAAGTTCCTGTGTGTTTGCTTTTACATAGTCTCTGATTTGTAAGTATCTAAAATAATCTTTGGAATGTAATCCATAATTCATAAATTTGTTGTAATTCTTGAAATGAAAGGAAAGATGTAAGTTGATTGGAAAACTCAATGTCTTGTTTTATGAAGAATTTTGATTTGTATAATTAGTTTGTACTTTTGGGGCTGTTCAGAAAATGTTATTCTTCTGTTTTTAACTTCATATATTTCTCATTTATCCTTGTTTGCAGAACATATCGATCAGAATGCATGCCAGCACATGCCAACATTGCTGGCAAGCACAAGAGTAAACGATGATACTTGGGTTACAGTTGTGTTATTCTGGAAGTGATCCATTCAATCATTTGCAGGTATTCTGTTCCTTAATCTTAAACTGTGTCTCTTTCATTCTGAAATGTGTGCATCTACATTTAGCTAAATCCAAATGCTTTCAATAATAGAATATAGGTAGAGTTCACAAGATATAGTAGAATTGGGCCATTTGGAGCGGTGAATGGGAGTAGGGAGAGAGAGAGGGAGAGAGAGAGAGAGAGAGAGAGAGAGAGAGAGAGAGAGAGAGAGAGAGAGAGAGAGAGAGAGAGAGAGAGAGGGGGAGAGAAAGAGAGAGCGAGAGAGAGAGAGAGAGAGAGAGAGGGAGAGAAAGAGAGAGAGAGAGAGAGAGAGAGAGAGAGAGGAGGGCAGAGTGAGAGAGAGAGGGGAAAGGGGAGAGGGGGAGGAGAGACAGGAGAGAGGGGGAGCTGAGAGGGGAGAGAGGGAGAGAGAGGGGAAGGGGAGAGAGGGAGGGAGAGTGATATGTAAATGAGATCCATCTATTCTCCACTCCCTATCACCCGCACACTAACCACCCCACACACATACAAGGGGCGAGGGGGTAGAGGGGGATGGGAGAGGAAGGTAGGGGGAGATGGGGCGGGGAGAGGGGAGACCGCTGTGTCATTTCCTAAACGTACGGTTGCAGGGGGCATTGTGGCTTCACACGCACACTAACCACCTGCCACACACACAGGGGGGAGAGCGGGAGGGGGATGGGGGAGGGGATGTGGTGGGAGGGGATTGGGGATGGGGAGGGGGAGGGGGATGAGTGGGGTGGGGGAGGGTGGGGAGAAGGGAGGGAGGAGAGAGGAGGGGGAGAGAGATATTCATAAACTTGTTAAGATGAATTGTATCTATTTTATAGACATTTATAAACTTCTAAAGACAATTACTTCTATCGGTGGATTAACATATGATTTAAAAAAACATCAGGCTATTTAGTTATATTTGGCTGTATTTGTCAACTTATTGTTGTGTCTCTTGTTCCATGCAAACGTCTGTTATTTTTCGGAGATCCTCAAGAGGTTCAGTCCTTTCTTGTTGTGTTTCTTGTTCACTTCTGCTCCTTACTCCTTGGCAACGTCTCTTTGCGGAGTGCCTTGACCATCCTGCAACTCGTTTGCTCCTGTTTCTGGGCTTGATTTTAAAATATGAGATATTTATTACGATGTAGATATTTATAAACTTCTAATTGACAATTTTATCTATCAATCCAACAACATATGAATAAAAAAGAGATTTGCTATCGTATACCGAATTAGGTGTTTTCTATCAACTTCTTGTTGTGTCGCTTGTTCCATGCTGTCCTTGCTTTATTTCTCGCAAATCCCAAAGATGTTGAGAAAATATCTGGGATCGAGAAAAGATGTGACAGTGACAGCTCAAGACAAAAAGGCAGCATTTGAACTGCATCGTATTAGGGCATCCTGATAAAACGGAAGTACATACAAGGATGAAAAAAACCCACTGCACTGGCCCCAAATAGTTTCAAATATTCCATCTTTCAACCATCTTAAGATCCGAAGTTCATATTCACTGATGGTTACAGAATTTTCAATTCCACAGCAACTCCTGAGAAAATGCAGTCAATGCTAACATACAAAATAACTCGACAATAGACCAAAGTGGAAAGTAACACCCATGTCAAACAACAGACAAGTAATGATAATTTCCCACAAGGCAGAATATATAACCACATAACCTCGATACTCAATGCCATAACCAGCACCAAATCATCAAACATCAATATCTTGGCAATCATCATATACTCAATAATTGACAATAATTGAACTGGAACTGACACATATGCCGTAGATGTGCAGGCCTGTGCTTGTATATATTACAGCAAATTATCCACCTGCAAGGTTTGTCAAAAAGCATGATAACAGCTCCAACAACTTTCTATCCAAAAAGCAAATGCAACTGGCAAGATTTTACATGTCATTGTGTCCTTGAAGCTTTTTCTGAGGCAGCATTTTAAACTATTGTGTGCAGAACTGTGATTGGTGTTAAACATCCATTGATGAACTGAGGAGCAATCAAAGTCCAAACTCTGGACGTTTGGTTCTTTCTTGCGTCTCTTGTTGCCTTCAGTTTTGCTAAACCTCCGTTCATGTTCTAAGGGTAGCCGGTAATTGGGATCAATAACGATTGATGCCTCTGGTAAATCTCTAATTCTCTCCATCGCCATCACAAGTGAATCAATGTAAGGGTTGTTTAGTCATGTTTACAAGCATTTCTACAATGTCCATTTGAATACCAGCATCTTGGAGAATACTCATTTGCAATACAATGCTATCTTGCAGGTCCATAAAATAGATTTGTAAAAATTTACTTTGTTGACCTTGGTCAGGCATCAACGAACCAATGAGGTGATAAATCTGGCCTTGAATGATCACTGAAGAATTCCATCCATGTGCCACCACTTCCTTGGCACCGGATGATGTGAGTTGAATGAGGCAATTATATTGTCTAATATTCTTTCTGAACTCATATGCTTGTGCTGTATCGCCTGTTTACAAATTAATGAGTGCATTCGGGAGAGTCTTCAGAGGAGCGATGTTGACCTTGCGGTGTCTCTTCAGCCGTTCTCTCCCGCTGTCTCTCTCCTTCAACTCTGACATGTTCAGTTCATTCCTGCTGCGACATTTGAATCCTTCTCTTGCAAAGTCTCTCGCGTTTATTTCTGAGACACTCAGTTCTTTCCTGCGGTGTCTCTTCAGCCGTTCTCTCCTGCTGTCTCTCTCGTTCATCTCTGAGCTGTTGAGTTGTGTCTTGCTTGGCCTCTTGAGGTCTTCCCTCTCGCTGTCTCTCTTGTTGACCTCTGAGAAGTAGAGTTTGTTCTTGCTCCGCCTCTTCATCCCTTATCTCCTGCTATCTCTCTTGTTCATATCTGAAAAGTTGAGTATTTTCTTGCTGTGCCTCTTATTCCCTTCTTCTCCTTATTGCTTCTCGATTTCTCTTTCTGTCGGCACCTCTTTACCTCCCTCGTCTTGGCATGATTCAAAAATCCTAAACACAATCTATGTTGTCAATGTAGACAGATGAATCGGTTCAAAATTGAGACTTTAGAATTAAATCAATCACAATAAAACAAATACTTAACAAATCAGCTGTCTATGAGGACAGATCAATTTATTCCAAATGGGTCTTTCCTGTGGAATTAAATCAACCACAATGAAAATGTTCTTACATCTAAATTCTCAATGAAGATCTGCCAACTTGTTCAAAATGGATACTTTATTGTAGAATAAAATCAAACACAATCAATGTTTTATTCCATCAAAATTGTCAATGAAAATCCAAACGGAGCCTTTCCTGTAGAATGAAATCAAACAATTATTTTTTTTAATCTTAGTTGTCAATGAAAAAATTTAAAAGAAAATGGTGAAAACTGTGGGTAAATTTATCGGAGCAAATAACAGAGAACTCTTAAACTGTTAAAATGCTGTAAATTGGAATAAAGAGAGAATTAAGCAACAAACGGATTTTTAACGTTTTTTAAGCGTTTTTTTTATAATTACTTGTTGAATGTAAATGAAAGATAAGCAATGAAAATAGTAAGATTAAATGAGAACTTACCAGTTCGAAGTTTGATTGTTATTTTATGAGGAGTAACGATGAAGGATTACATGAAGAAGCCCCGCCTGGCGCTAGAACGGCATACTTCAAAGCAGCGGCATGAAAAACACAGAACATAATAGCCGGAGTAAGATAGTAAGGCTCAACATAGATTTAGAACTACCAGATGATCATTTATTTTATGAGGGTGGGGAGTGGAGGGCACGTAATCCCTCATCGTTACTCCTCATAAAATAACGATCAAACTTCGAACTGGTAAGTTCTCGTTTAATCTTACTATTTTACTTCGGAGTCACGTGAGTGACTATGTGAAGATTTTGAACCTTCTGTGTTTTTCATGTCGTAGAGTCATTCCATATGACAGTCCGGCTAGGTCAACACATACATGAGTAAATAACCTTTTACCAGATCAGTTTTAGTTTCTTTTCATAAATCTTTTAATGATAAAAGAACATATAATAACCCCCTTTTTTACATCTGGGGAAAATCATTACAAAGTGATAAAAGATATAAGTGATAACATAATCGATAATATAAATCGATAGCGAAACAAAGCAGGTGATTATAGTGAACCCAACACTGTGTGTCCAAAGCCTGTTATTGTGCGAACAGGTTTATTGTAGAACTTTGAAAAAGTTTCTTCTTTACACCACCCTGAGGTTTCTAAAATGTGTTCGAGTGGTACGTCCTGTAACTTCGCCGCGGACGTAGCTGCTGCCCTGGTGGAGTGAGATTTGAACACATCAGTGTCTACTCCTGCTAAAAGTAACACCTGTTTTAACCACCTTGAAATTGTTCGTACTGAAGCTTTTGTGTGTGGTTTCTTATGCGTAATCATTAACGCTTTTTCATCACCTCGAAGAGTTTTGGTAACTTTTATATATTGAGTCAAATGTCTAACTACACACAACGTTGGATCAATAGGGTAGGCTTGAAACATTACCTTCGCTCCAGTTCTCCCTGGTCTGCTTTGTTTGATCAGATCGTAAACGTAAAACACAATGTTATCTGAAGCCACATGCATACAATCTAAACGTAGCATTTGTAATGTTTGCCCCCTTTGTGCTGATACCAATGCCATTAACATTACTAATTTAAATGTTAACTTTTCCAATGATATAACTTCGATTGGAGTCCATTGCCTAAGTAAAGTAAGTACAATGCTGACATCCCAAATTTCTGTATATCTTGGTTGGGGTGGATTTTTGTTAAAATTCCTTTCATAAATCTGGATATTAATGGATGTGATCCAATTGATTTCTGGTCAGAAATTTGTCCTAAGTAGGATGATAAAGCACTACGCGCACTATTAATGGCACTATAACTTAAGTGCTGCTCAAAATGCAACTCAGCAAGGAACTCCAATATGTTTGAAATGTTTACAGTATGATAAGATATATTTGATTGTCTACAAAAAACTTTCCATTTCTTTATATGTGTCATATATTGTCTCTGAGTGCTATCTCGCCATGATGCGACTATAACATCCATAGTTCTATCCAACAATCCAAGCTCTTGTAGTGGTCTGGTCAAAACCTGCAGATTAACAAATTCATATAAGCATGTAATGGGATGAATTTCTTTGGTTACTGGTTTTATTAACAAATCACTGCTGCTAGGAATTGACATATATGGTTCTTTAATCATGTTTAACATCAACGGGAACCATGGTTGTGTCGGCCAATTTGGAATCACCAATAATCCTGTGGCAGAATCTTGTTCTATTTTCTTCAGACATTGCTGAACCAGAGCAAATGGAGGGAAAGCATAAAAGAACATATTCACCCAATGTAGTGAAAAAGCATCTACTGCTACTGCATCTGGATCTGGTTCCCAAGACACATATTTAGGCAATTGATGATTTAATCTAGATTCAAACAGATCAATGTCTGGTAACCCATATTGAATCACAATTTTACTGAAAACTACTGGGTTCAACATCCATTCTGTGTTGTCTTTAAACACCCTTGATCTGTTGTCTGCCACCACATTGTCTTTACCTGGGATATAATTTGCTGAAATCCAAATTTGGTGCTTAATACACCACTGCCATATCTGATTGACCAGACAATCACATGATACCGATCTGACTCCACTCATGTGATTAATATATGCAACAGCTGTTTTATTGTCTAATTGTATCAGTACATGCAGATTCTTTTTTGTAGAACAATAGGCTTTTAATCCATAAAATGCCCCCAATAACTCTAAATAATTAATACCATATGTTTGAAGAAACATTTCCTCTTGGACAGTCCATCTGCCCCCACAGCTGGTAAATGTATCTGTCGCCCCCCATCCGAGAGCACTTGCATCTGTTTGTAAAAATACTTCAGGCTGCTGTATTGAAATGTTTTTAGCAGCTTGTGGAACATTTTCAATCCACCATTGCAATTCCAATAAAGCTTCTTTTGTTAATTGCATAGGCCTATCAAAATGGCCTGTTCACTTTTTTAGAGCTCTTATTTTGTCCCTTTGAAGGTTTTGGTAATGTAATGGACCAAATTCTACTGCAGGAAATGCTGCTACTAGTTTACCAATAACCTTCGCTACTTCTCGGATGGAGGGATAAGGTTTGTGAATGAGGCCCCTACATACCGTTAAAATATCATCAATCTTATCCATTGGCAAAGTTACTAACATGGTAACTGAATCGATCACAAACCCTAAATAGTTAATTGACTGTGCTGGCTGCAGCTGGGACTTAATTGGATGAATCAAGAAACCTAATTTCTCAAATAAAGTTTTAGTTGCTGAAACTGATTTTCCAGCTGATTCCTGATTTTTACTGACAATTAAAATGTCATCCAGATAAGCCATTATGATGTGCTTTTGTGCTCTTAATTGCGCTAAAGCTGGTCTCAACAGCTTTGTGAAGAGCCTGGGAGCTGAACTTAAGCCATTTGGTAAAGCTTTAAATTGCCACAGCTGTCCCAGCCAATTAAATTTTAAATACCTTCGAAAAATCGATGTATTGGTACTGAATAGTATGCATCCTTTAAATCAATTGTAGCCATATAACAACCTGCTGATATCAAATGTCTTGCAGTGTTGAACGTTTCCATCTTGAAATGTTTATACTCGACAAATGTATTAAAGTTTGTAAGGTCCAGAATAATTCTGCAACCACCATCTTTTTTACTTCTTGGAAAGATATTTGACACAAATTGGTGTTTATGTTCAACAGTTTTTTCAATAACACCTTTTTTAAACAATTTGTCAATTTCCACATTAATTTCTGCTTCCTCAATAGCAGAAAACATGAAACCATAAGCAGGTTTATTTTGTACCGGAGAATTAACACCTTCTTTAAATGTTATTGTAGCTCCTGAAACTGTTTGTAAAATAAACCGGTCAGATGTGATGGCAAGCCATTCATCATAAAACATTTGTAATCTCCCTCCAACTGGAGATTTGTCCATAGTTTCTTTAAGAATAGAATAAGGTTTTTGTACCTCTCCATATGAACGTGGTGGTCTCCTTCTCCCCACATATGGGTGAACATTAGGCTGTGTTGGATGGTAATATTTTCTTATCATATTCCTGCCTCTGTTTCCAAAATCAAATCCCCTCCTTGACAAAAAAATACCTTTTTTGTCCAAAAACGAAAGGTCTCATGTGGCTAATAGATTTAGCCTCTTCATCCATTTCTCTTATTTGTTTAGGCAGGTTTTCTCCAAATAGATAACCAGGAGCTTGAACACCACTTGATTGACACAGACCTGCAAACCTTGGATGAAATATGGGCCGAATCGCAATTTTCCTCATACAATTAATTTCATAAAAGGAATTGTACAATAAGTCCAAGTCTTTGGATTTTGATCATTTCTGACCCTTCCATTTGCCTTCCAAAAGCAGTAATGGCAGCTGAAATCAGTTTGAGGATTACCGTAGGTACCTTTAATGAGGTGCAATTTTCCGGTGTTTTATATAATTCTGCTGTTTCAACCATCACAGAATCTTGAAGTTGGTGTGACCATATAATTAATACTGGCAGCTAGGTTTTCTTCCATAGCCTCACCACTTCCTTCAGGTATAGCAAAATCTTTTGCCATATCAGGCACATATGGCCTCTTCTTTTTCATTTGTGGTGTGCACTCATAATCCACATCACCACTTGCAGGGTCTGACTTTTGCAGCCCTGATACACCTGGAATTTCATCCAATGAGACTTCCTCCACCCTTAATCCTGGGTCTGGAGTTTCAAATTCCCAATTTGGCACATAGCCATATTCTGGATATTCAAACCCCTCAGGGTCATTTTTTGAAATTTCTGGGTACTTTGACCCTTGTCTCATAATATTTTGGAGCACTCTCTCCATATATTCCACTTTAAGCCATATAGCTTTATTATCCGGAGGACTTTCATTATCAGAGTCATCATCAGAAACCACGGGCCTCATGGATTTCTTTTTACTTTTCCTAGGAACATTTTCCTCCGTGGTTTGTATTTCTGGAGAAATTATAGTCTCACTAATGGGTGAATCAGCGGCCACCGGTATCGGAACCGGATCTGCACTAATTACTTGTCCCGACTCTTTAGCTTCTCCCTGGGACGATCTTTTTACCCGCGAAATCTTTCTTTGAGACTTCTCCATTTTTAATTTTTATTATCTAGGCTGGATCAGTACGCCAGCGTGACTCTGATTTTTTTGAATTTTTACTTTCACTTTTGCTGGTTCTACCAGCGTAACGTCTTTTTTAGAACGTCCCCTAAACTTTTCCTTGCACTTACCTGCGGGTCCGTTCCAGCCGCTGCGAGGAGCTGCGCTCTGCAGCTCTTGCTTCTGCCGTCAGCGTCGACGTAATGCCGTTCTAGCGCCAGGTGGGGCTTCTTCACATAGTCACTCACGTGACTCCGAAGTAAAATCAGAAACTGTAATAAAATGATCACTTGTGTAAATCTGCATCAAATAAGCGCAAGGTTTTTAAACACAGGCAATCATCTGTTCAAAATGAATTAAATTCAAATTAAAGAAAACATTTGAAAAACACGGCTGTGGAAATCGGCAAAGAAAATAACGGCAAAGTTTAAAAACAGAAAAGCAAAGTGGAGAAATAGAGTCCTTTAAAAAACGGGGAAATGTTGTTAATCTGGCGGCAAATAACGGAGAACTTAATAACAATAATTATTCAAATATAAATAAATATTCAAAACATCGTCTACTTTACCTTTTGAAAAAAGTGTAAGAAATGAAAAATAAAAAACGGCAGAAATCCAGCGTTTAGATCGATCGTTTAAAATTCAAACTTCGCCGTCGAGAAACGGCGTCAGAATGACCGTTTGGGAAGAATGTTCTGGAAAAGGTTTCACAGCGAGAACGTGAACGTGTCAGTGTCCCCCCGTCACATGTGTGGGTCAGTATCCCCCTAGTCACATGTGTGGGTCAGTGTCCCCTAGTCACATGTGTGGGTCAGTGTCCCCTAGTCACATGTGTGGGTCAGTGTCCCCTAGTCACATGTGTGGGTCAGTGTCCCCTAGTCACATGTGTGGGTCAGTGTCCCCCCAGTCACATGTGTGGGTCAGCGTCCCCCTAGTCACATGTGTGGGGGGTGAGTTACAGGAGATGGGCAACGTTTCGGGCCAAAACCCTTCCTCAGACTGATAGCGGGTGTGGGGAGGCGGGGAGAAGAAAGGAAAAAGGAGGAGGAGGAGCCCGAGGGTTGAGGTAGGAAGGGGAGGAGACAGCAAGGGTTAACACAATGTGAGAATTCAATGTTCATGCCACCAGGATGCAGACTCCCCAAGCGGAATATGAGGTGCTGCTCCTCCAATTTCCGGTGTTGCTCACTCTGGCCATGGAGGAGGCCCAGGACAGAGAGGTCGGATACGGAATGGGAGGGGGAATTGAAGTGCTGAGCCACAGGGAGGTCAAGTTGGTTAGTGCAGACCGAGTGGAGGTGTTCGGCGAAACGATCGCCAAGCCTACGCTTGGTTTCACCGCAATAGATCAGCTGACATCTAGAGCAGCGATGCAATAGATGAGGTTGGAGGAGGTGCAGGTGACCTCTGTCACACCTGGAACAACTGCTTGGGTCCTTGAATGGAGTCGAGGCGGGAGGTAAAGCGACAACTGTAACATCTCTTGTGGTTGCAAGGGAAAGTGCCCGGGGAGGGGGTGGCGCGGGATGGAAGGGAAGAATTGACAAGGGCGTTATGGAGGGAGCTGGCTTTGTGGAAGGCCGACGGGGGAGATAGGAAGATGTGGCGATTTGTGGGGTCATGTTGGAGGTGGCAAAACTGACGGAGGACTATTTGTTGTATGTGATGGCTAGTGTGGTGAAAGGTGAGGACCAGGGGGACTCTGCCCTTGTTGTGAGTGGGGGGATGAGGAGAGAGAGCAGTGTTACAGGGTATGGAGGAGACCCTGGTGCGAGCCTCATCTGTATTGGGGAAGGGAACCCCTGTTCCCTGAAGAATTAGGACATTTGCGATTCTCTGGTGTGGAACACCTCATCTTGGGAGGAAGAGTAGTTAAGATAGCCGTGGGAGTCAGTGGGTTTATAGTGGATGTCGGTCAAAAGTCTATCACCTGCGATGGAGAGATTGAGGTCAAGGAATGGTAGGGAAGTGTTGAAATGGTCCAGGCGTATTTGATTGTTGGATGGAAGGTAGTGGTGAAGCAGATGAAGTCAGTGAGTTGTATGTGGGTGCAGGAGGTGGCACTAAAGCAGTCGTCGATGTAGCGGAGGTAGAGGTCGGGGATGGGGCCCTGGTACGCCTTGAGCAAGGAATCTTCGACGTACCCAACAAAGAGGCAAGCGTAGCTGGGGCCAATGTGTGTGCCCATAGCTACGCCTTGTATTTGGATGAAATTGGGAGAAGTCAAATGAGAAGTTATTGAGGGTAAAGACCAACTCCGCTAGGCGGAGGAGAGTATCAGTGGACGGGTATAGGTTGCTCCTCCGGTCGAGAATCATGTGGGGCGAGTGCGTTCAGCCCCTGAACATAAGGTGACTTTAAAAAAGGGTGCGGCTTTGCCATGTTTAAAACAGTACCAACCTGGAGGTTGATGAAATGATAGCTAGTATAGTCATCATGTCTTTATTACATCAAGGAGTATTAGTGAAAACGCAAAATCTCTGTAATACTCCTATGCTGCTGATCCCGAAAGTGGGAAGAAGTAATGAATGGCTTTTTGTCCAGGACTTGAGAGCTATTAACAAAATAGTGATTCCCATCAAAGAGGTTTGAGACTGGGGTCTTGGTTCAAGAACATGGAGGGGGAAAAAGACCGGCAGCCTATTAATCCGTGGCTTTACCAGCTGTAGTAAATAGCATGCCAGCCTGCTTACGAGCTGCAGCGGCAAACGATAGAATGTTGGAAAATTCCATCCCCATCGTTCTTGATCACCGGTGTTTTGTGACGGTTCCTCATGTTATTATTGAACTCAGCAGTTACACAGCATTTCACATCCACTAGAACAGCTACCTTTGTACCACTGCCAGAAGAAGGATGTGACCATGATTGTCTATTGTTTGTAGAAGCCGCTGCCACTCCCCAGCTGGATTTACAGAATCATCCGATTGATAATCCTGATCTGCTCCTATTTACTGATGTCGCTTCACACTGAACTAGCAATAGCAGATTATTAGCAGGATATGCAGTGGTCACACCATACCAAGTGCTGGAGGCATATGCTTTATCATCGGAACATCTGCTCAGGCAGCTGAGCTGTATGCCCTGACGGTTGCCTGCATATTGGCAAAAGACAAAAGTGCTGATGTCTACACCGATAGCACAATAGAATATGTAAACAAAGATACATAGATACAGAGGAAATAGGTGCAGCAGGAGTCCCTTTGAGCCAGCACCGCCATTCATTGTGATCATGAATGATCATCCCCAATCACCAACCCATGCCTGCCTTCTCTCCATATCCATTGATTCCACTAGCCCCTGGAGCTCTATCTAACTCTCTCTTAAATCCATCCCGTGGTTTGGCCTCCACTGCCCTCTGTGTCTGAAAAGGCCTTCCCTTTATTCTAAGACTGTGGCCCCTGGTTCTGGACTCGCCGAACACTGGATCCATTTTTACTGCATCTAGCTTGTCCAGTCGTTTTATAATTTTATATGTTTCTATAAGATCCACCCTTCTAAACTCCAGTGAATATGAGCCTAGCCTTTTCAATCTTTCCTCATATGACAGTCCCGCCATCCCAAGAAAACATTACATAACAGGGGAAAATATGTTCAGTGTGTATATATACACATGCACGCATATTCAATAAATAAACAAATGTAGTGTAATAATAATAATAGTCTGGTGTAGTTCAGAGTTTATTTGTTGTGTTTAATACGCTGATGGCTGTAGGGAAGAAGCTGTTCCTGAACCTGGACGTTACAGTTTTCAGGCTGCTGTACCTTCTTCCCGATGGCAATGGTGAAATGAGTGTGTGGCCAGGATCGTGTGGGCATGATAAACTGGCCTTAAATTTATTGAATGCTATCCAATTGTCACAACAAATTGCAGTTATTAAATGCAAAGCTCATACATCATTGGATGATGATGTGTCGAAGGGAAACATATCAGCTGATTAAGTAGCCAACCTGGTTGTCCTCAGCAAACCCTCGCAATTACAAGTGGCTAAAATTAAGTCTGCAGCACAGAGAAAGCTCCTGGTTAGCATTGATGTAACCCAGTTACAGAGCCCAGCATCACTCCAGGAAAATAATTCTTGAACAATGAATGGTGTTATCAAGACCCCATTGACTGGGTCCTTCCTGATGGTCAGGTAGTTTGCCACAGGAGCCTATTTTTCTCCCTGTCTCGCCTAGCCCATGGATGGGCTCACATAGGAAAAGTGTGGATGGTACACAAATTGTCTCAGCAATGGTATACACCAGGTATATCAGTCACAATTGATAAAATTGCAAGAACATGTCTGGTGTGTCAACAAAATTATTATTTGTGATCACTTACCACAACCTGAAATGCCTTTTTGAGAATTTGCTAATTAATTTTGTAAATTTGCGAGTTGCAAAGGGATTTAAGTACAATCTGGTCATAGTTGTTGTGCTTTGATTTTAGAAAAAGCGCTACCATATATAGCTGTGATTTTTGGCCATCTTAGAGTCCCCCGCTGCGCAGGCCCCGAGGAATTTTCCCATCGATGAAAAATAAAAGACCATGAAGGCCACGACCATGCTATCAGCTGTTTGTCTTGGGCCTGCCCTGTGCTTGAAAGTGCAATGGCAATGGAAATGAAGTGAAAATGCAATCAGCTGTTTGGCTTGAGCCTGCCCTGTGCTAGAAAGTGCAATGGCAATGGAAATGAAGTGAAAATGCAATCAGCTGTTGGCTGGAGCCTGCCCTGTGCTTGAAAGTGCAATGGCAATGGAAATGAAGTGAAAATGCAATCAGCTGTTTGTCTCAAGTGCAATGGCAATGGAAGTGAAATGAAAATGCAATGGGCTATTCAGCCTGACGTGTGCTTGAAACCGCAATGCAATTGGAAATGAAATGAAATGAGTTGTTTGGCCTGCCTGAAACCAATAATTTTGGCCCATAAGACCTCTATTAGACGGGAAACCCATTAGTCCCATTTGCCCAAAATACCCATATTAGACTAGGAGGAGCATTTTGGCCCAAAAGGCCCATGCCAGGCCAAGAAATGTCCAGCAAAAATGACTTTCACTGAGATTTCACTCAGATTTTTTTTAATAGAGCCCCTTTGGCCCATCAGGCCTGTACTAGCCCAGGAGTCCCTTCGGCCCATCAGTAAGTATTCCCCCTGCAAGTATTAAACCTGACCCCTGTATTTTTCTCAAGCCCTTCATTTTCCCCCTGTGAGATCCAGGCCAGGATAGACTTTCCTCCTTCATTGATGCAATCTGCAGAAAAAGAATTCCCCCTGCAAGTATTAAACCTGACCCCTGTATTTTTCTCAAGCCCTTCATTTTCCCCCTGTGAGATCCAGGCCAGGATAGACTTTCCTCCTTCATTGATGCAATCTGCAGAAAAAGATGAAACATGTCTAAAATTAATTCTCCACCCTCTCTCCCTTCTCACTCACAGAGTCTCTCGCCTGTTTTGAGCAAAGTTTCTGGCAGTTTCTGAGCTGCCAGCCCACCAGGCCTGTGTGACTGAGCTTCCAGCCAACGAGTCCATTCGGCCCACAATGTCCATACTAGCCCTCTGGAAATTAGCCCTTTGACCCACAACACCCATACTAGCGCCCCCCCTCCCCCCCACTTGCCAGCAATATTGGAATTGGTGAAGAGGTGGAATATTGCATTGGGGGACCAGCCCTCCTATGTGAAAATGAGGCCCAACGCGTCCCACTTAGTCTAGTGTTCTCTAGATGGGCGGAAGCACATCCCATTAGGAGGGATGATGCAAGGACGGTAGTCAATATTTTAATAAAATAAATAATACCCAAATTGGGGATATCCATGGGAATAAATAGTGACAGAGGAACTAATTTTACCAGTAAATTAGGTAAGACCTTGTCAAAGGCTCTTGGGTTACAGTGGAAATTACACATACCATATCAACCCCAGCCCTCAGGGATGATAGAATGAGTACATGGGAAAATAAAAGTGACTTTGGCCAAAGTATGCCAGCAAAATAGGCTGTTGTGGCCAGATAACAGGCCCATAGTGATGTATGCACTTGTAAATCAGAAAAATAGAAACACGGGCCAAACACCTCACGGGATGTTGATGGTGTGACCTATGACAACAGGAACCCGACCCCCGATGACTGCTGAGAAGGTAGCCCTGGTATGAAATGATGATATGTCCTTAAGATATGCTCAAGCCATGTGTGAAAGAGTTGGTAAACTCTTTGAGAATGTTAAGCAGGACAGGTCCCTCTGGCAGAAGGAAATATGCACCCGTTTAAACCAGGAGATCAGGTTTATGTATGAGCAATGAATAAAGAGTCTTTCTCTTCTAGGTGGAAAGGACCATGTTTGGAGCTACGAACAACACAAACAGCAGTAAAAGTAAAAGAAAACCCGATTGCGTACATGCCACCAGATGTAAACTGCCTCACTCAGACAGAACCCTCTAGGAGAAGGAAACGCAAGTGCCGCACATTTTAGTAGTGATAAGACAATGATAAAACAAGTGTCAAAATGTGGACATATTCTTTACTAACTATCTTTGTAGTATTAAATACATGAATATATTAACATTATATGGAATCATAGAGGATATGAGGGTGAAGAGCGGCATCTATATAGTTACAAGAAACAGGATGAAGGTAGAAGTTGGAGCATGAAATTCAACTAACAACTTTCACTCAGAATACAGTGAACTCGCAGCTGAAAGAAAAACAGGCTTCCTTATCTGATTAGAATGTTAGGTTTGTGCCCATATCCCTACGGTGCTGAAGAAGGTATCCCTTTGCGAGCTCAAGGACGGGTTCCAACCAAATTACAATCGGACATGTATGCTTCAATTTTTGCAACCAATTAATGAGAGAAAATATTAAAATCCTTTCTTACTATAATCTAAGTGTTGGTCACAAGGATCAACAAGGAGGGAACTGTGGAAGAAAATATTAATATCCTTTTTCACTTAATTTTGATTGGAATGGAACAAGGTAACGAAAGGTTGCTTGGATGTGCAATTGGCATCTCTCGCTGACCTGGTGTTGAAGAGGTTCGTGGGAATCAGCAAAGTAAGATTAGACGGTTTATCTTTTATCTAGGAATGTGCTGAAGGCTGGATGGTAAATGTAATAGTAGGAGACAAGGAAGCTTGTTTCTCTCAGCAGTATTTTACAGTAGACCACCCGCACCCCCGTACCACTAGTAGTGTAGATACGTGAAGATACAGTGAAGAGCTTTTGTGGTGTGCTAACCAGTCAGCGGAAAGACAATACATGAGTACAATCCAGCCATCCAGTGTAGATACATAATAAAGGAAATAATATTTAGTGCAAAGTAATGTCCAGTTGTTGTGGTTCACTTTCTCTTGAACAGACAAAAACGCAAACATAATCAGTAATCCAGCAGTCAAATCTTTATTTCGCCAGGCAGGTGTGGGAGTAACTGTTGCAGTTTACAGACTATAGGTTCGCTCTATCCACACACCAAGGGGCAGTGTTTAAGCAGATACATTTATACCTCAATAATCTGCGATTCAGCAATATTTTACCTTACAGAGCATAGTACAGCCTCTGGCTTCTTAAGATTGACAGCTTCTTAAGATTGACAGGTCCTTCCGAAAGAGGAAGTGTTAGCCCATATATGGTTATGATGAGAAGGCTATTTTTCTACAGATCAGGCATTTTGGTTTTTTTTACTTAAATGATGCACATTCTAATCTTATAGAGCAAGGCTGGGAGCATAGAGTCTGAACATCATTTTAATGTTTACATTATAGAGGAGACATTCATGAAATTGTGCTCGCTTGTGTTATTGGAAATGAGCATAAACATCTTTGTTAGCCTTGTGAGTGTAATAGGAGCAAGGGTAAGCGTTTTCTGCCGGCTTTGCAATTAACAAGAGAAAGGTAACAGCCTGTCTTACTTCTAGATAGCTGGATCAATTTTTGTAACTTTTAAATCTTTTAAATTTCCTCATTCCTTCCTCTTTATCTGTTCCCATCTTCACTTTACCCATGCAGGTCACTGTCAATCTTATGGATTTTCTAAATTTCTTGCGAAATGTGGGCAGCAAGGTCATGAATAAAAGAGGATTCATCAGTGATCTAGGCACAACACTCATCTTATTACAATACAGGTCCCTCTCTGACCTCTATTGATCTTTATGATCAATACTTATTTCATAGTGAGAACGATTTTTGATATACAATAGTTGTAAAACAGTTAACATGATTACGTACAAAGATAATCAAGAATTGAGAATGGACTGTCAACTATCTTTATGCAGAGCTTATAAAAAATGAAGAGTAATATTTAGACTTCATACGTTTCAGTCTGTTACTGTTAACTCTTATTTAAATTCCCACTTTAACTGCTTCATGCCATTTATCCATGGCTGTGGGATCTGCAGATTAATTTTTAGCTCCTTAAAGAGATTAACATCCATGTTCAAATGTTACAAGATACCATGAACTAGAAGCATTATTTGTCTGATTGTAATTTGGTTTTGAATCGGTCCTTTAGCTCGTAATGGGTTATGGCACAATCAGATAAAGAAGCTTGTTCACCCTACAGCAGCTAGTTCACAGATTAGCACTTCTATAATTGTAGCCCTTCGCCATTACAGCGGGTAAGCAGGCTGGTCGGTTATTCCACCACTGCTGGCAAAGCCACGAAACAATAGGCTATCGGTCTTTATGCAGGGATATAGATGACAGAATAATATTGGTATCAGATACTAAAGGACTCGGGTATTAGACAAAACACCATTCATTACGTCTTCCCATACAGACTGCATTTTCACTAATAGTGCTTGTTGCAATAAAGACAATCATGTTAATCATAAAGACTATAGCTATCTCTTCTTCAGCCTCTGGGACCATTCAATATTGTTTTAATTCCTGGCAAGGCAGCTCCCCTTTTTTATAGTCAGTTCATGTTCAGGGGCTGAATACACTCATCCCACATGATTCTTAAGGGCCTGTTCCACCAGCATGCGACTCCATGCGATGAGTGCGACCTAACGTGGTCGCTTGAGCCGTCTGGCGTCGTGGGGCCGGTCCCACTTCGATCGCCGGAGCCGTGTGGAGTTGTGCGAAGTTCGTCCCGACATCCGAAAAACTGACCATGTACAAAAATTCCGCGCGGCAACGGCTTATCGGCTCGCAGTCGCCTTGACGCATTACGCACCGCCTCGACGTCGTGCCTCCGTGACCCTCTCTGTAGGTGCCTCTGTGTGTGGTTCCGTGGCCCTCTCTGTGTGTGCCTCTGTGTCCCTCTCTGTGTGTCCCTCTCTGTCCTGGCGAACTTACCTTTCTGACTTCGCTCCAAGTTCGCCTCACTTCCCGCCGCATCGCGCCACTCACCCGACCTCCGCGCGGCCCCCGCTGCCGGTTTGGTCGCGTTCTTCGCATGCAGGCGCATGCTGTTGGGAACGGCCCTGTACAGGGATCACAGGAGCCATTGGAGGAAGTGAAGGAGGGGGAGGAGCGACACCCGACCGGTAGGTTTAAAATCTAGCGCGGGGCTTGTGTTTCCAGAGGCCCACAGGAGCCGTTGGAGGAAGTGAAGGAGGGGGAGGAGCGACACCCGACCGGTAGGTTTAAAATCTAGCGCGGGGCTTGTTTTTTCAGAGGCCCACAGGAGCCGTTGGAGGAAGTGAAGGAGGGGGAGGAGCGACACCCGACCGGTAGGTTTAAAATCTAGCGCGGGGCTTGTGTTTTCCAGAGGCCCACAGGAGCCGTTGGAGGAAGTGAAGGAGGGGGAGGAGCGACACCCGACCGGTAGGTTTAAAATCTAGCGCGGGGCTTGTTTTTACCCAAATCCATAACGTTCCATTTGGAGAAGTGGGTTTTTTTTTGAGGAAGCCGCTGATTGGTGGAAGAGGACCCGAGGAAGCAGCTGATTGGGTGCAACCCCGGGTTTACATTTTACATTCTGCCTTCTGGGAGTGAGGGATTCTGGGAGTTAGGGAAATTAGTAGTAAAGTAGTAAAGTTTAAAGGATACGTTTTTGTGTTTTTTTTAGTAATTTGGGAGTAAGGTATGGCAGTAGAGATTGGCCCCGTGGTTTGTTCAGCCTGCAACATGTGGGAGATCAGGGAGATGGTCGGTGTCCCTGGTGACTACGTTTGCAGGAAGTGTGTCCAGCTGCAGCTCCTGGCAGACCGCATTGAACGATTGGAACTGCGGCTGGATTCATACTGGAGCATCCACGATGCGGAGAAAGTCGTGGATAGCACGTACAGTGAGTTGGTCACACCGCAGGCAAAAGGTAGGAGGACAAGAAGGGAACGGGTGGCCAATAGCCAGCAAAGCAGTAGGCAGGTAGTGCAGGAGTCCCCTGCGGTCATCTCCCTCCTAAACAGGTATACCATTTTGGATACTGTTGAGGGAGATGGCTCATCAGGGGAATGCAGCAGCAGCCAGGTTCATGGCACCATGGGTGGCTCTGCAGCACATGAGGGGGAAAAAAGAGGGGAAGGGCAATAGTAATAGGGGATTCAATTGTCAGGGGAATAGATAGGCGTTTCTGCGGCCGCAAACGAGACTCCAGGATGGTATGTTGCCTCCCTGGTGCAAAGGTCCAGGGATGTCACTGAACGGCTGCAGAACATTCTGGAGGGGGAGGGTGAACAGCCAGTTGTCGTGGTGCATGTTGGCACCAACGATATAGGTAAAAAAAGGGATGAGGTCCTACAAGGTGAATTTAGGGAGCTAGGAGATAAACTTAAAAGTGGGACCTCAAAGGTAGTAATCTCCGGATTACTACCAGTACCACGGGCCAGTCAGAGTAGAAATAGGAGGATAATGCAAATGAATACGTGGCTTGAAAAGTGGTGCAAGGGGGAGGGATTCAAATTTTTAGGGCACTGGGACCAGTTCTGGGGGAGGTGGGACCGGTACAAACAGGACGGTTTGCACCTGGAATGGAATGGAACCAATGTTCTTGGGGGAGTGTTTGCTAGTGCTGTCGGGGAGGATTTAAACTAATGTGGCAGGGGGATGGGTACAAGAGCAGAGAGGCAGGAGGGTGTAAAATGAGGGTAGAAGCATTAGGTAGCAAGGTGAAAGGTAAAAGTGGCAGGCAGACAAAACCAGGGCAAAAATCAAAAAGGGCCACTTTTCAGCAAAATTGTATAAGGGGTAAATGCGTTGTAAAGACAAGCCTGAAGGCTTTGTGTCTCAATGCAAGGAGTATTCGTAATAAGGTGGACGAGTTTGAACGTGCAGATAGATATTAATGATTATGATATAGTTGGGATCACGGAGACATGGCTCCAGGGTGACGTAGGCTGGGAGCTGAACATCCAGGGATATTCAATATTCAGGACGGATAGAGAGAAAGGAAAAGGAGGTGGGGTAGCATTGCTGGTTAGAGAGGAGATTAAAGCAATGGAAAGGAAGGACATTAGCTTGGAGGATGTGGAATCGGTATGGGTAGAGCTACAAAACACTAAGGGGCAGAAAACGCTGGTGGGTGTTGTGTACAGGCCACCTAACAGTAGCAGAGAAGTTGGGGATGGTATCAAACGGGAAATTAGAAATGCGTGCGACAAAGGCAAAACAGTTATAATGGGTGACTTCAATCTACATATAGATTGGGTTAATCAAATTGGCAGGGGTGCTGAGGAAGAGGATTTTTTGGAATGTATGCGGGATAGTTATCTAAATCAACATGTAGAGGAACCAACGAGAGAGCAGGCTATTTTAGACTGGGTTTTGAGTAATGAGGAAGGGGTAATTAGCCGTCTTGTTGTACGTGCCCCCTTGGGCAAGAGTGACCATAATATGGTTGAGTTCTTCATTAGGATGGAGAGTGACATTGTTAATTCAGAAACAATGGTTCTGAACTTAAAGAAAGGTAACTTTGAGGGTATGAGACGTGAATTGGCCAAGATTGACTGGCAATTAATTCTAAAAGGGTTGACGGTGGATATACAATGGAAGACATTTAAAGACTGCATGGATGAACTACAAAAATTGTTCATCCCAGTTTGGCAAAAGAATAAATCGGGGAAGGTAGTGCATCCGTGGATAACAAGGGAAATCAGGGATAGTATCAAAGCAAAGGATGATGCGTACAAAGTAGCCAGAAAAAGCAGCATACCAGAGGACTGGGAGAAATTCAGAGACCAGCAGAGGAGGACAAAGGGCTTAATTAGGAAAGGAAAAATAGATTATGAAAGAAAACTGGCAGGGAACATAAAAACTGACTGCAAAAGTTTTTATAGATATGTGAAGAGAAAGAGGTTAGTTAAAACAAATGTAGGTCCCTTGCAGTCAGAAACAGGTGAGTTGATCATGGGGAACAAGGATATGGCGGACCAATTGAATAACTACTTTGGTTCCGTCTTCACTAAGGAAGACATAAATAATCTGCCTGAAATAGCAGGGGACTGTGGGTCAAAGGAGGAATTGAGTGAAATCCAGGTCAGTCGGGAAGTGGTGTTGGGTAAATTGAATAGATTAAAGGCCGATAAATCCCCAGGGCCAGATAGGCTGCATCCCAGAGTACTTAAGGAAGTAGCTCAGGAAATAGTGGATGCATTAGTGATAATCTTTCAAAACTCTTTAGATTCTGGAGTAGTTCCTGAGGATTGGCGGGTAGCAAATGTAACCCCTCTTTTTAAGAAGGGAGGGAGAGAGAAAACGGGGAATTACAGACCAGTTAGTCTAACATCGGTAGTGGGGAAACTGCTAGAGTCAGTTATTAAAGATGGGATAGCAGCACATTTGGAAAGTGGTGAAATCATTGGACAAAGTCAGCATGGATTTACAAAAGGTAAATCATGTCTGACGAATCTTGTGGAATTTTTCGAGGATGTAACTAGTAGCGTGGATAAGGGAGAACCAGTGGATGTGGTATATCTGGACTTCCAGAAGGCTTTCGACAAGGTCCCACATAAGAGATTAGTATACAAACTTAAAGCATACGGTATTAGGGGTTCAGTATTGATGTGGATAGAGAACTGGCTGGCAAACAGGAAGCAAAGAGTAGGAGTAAACGGGTCCTTTTCACAATGGCAGGCAGTAACTAGTGGGGTACCGCAGGGCTCAGTGCTGGGACCCCAGCTATTTACAATATATATTAATGATCTGGATGAGGGAATTGAAGGCAATATCTCCAAGTTTGCGGATGACACTAAGCTGGGGGGCAGTGTTCGCTGTGAGGAGGATGCTAGGAGACTGCAGGGTGACTTGGATAGGCTGGGTGAGTGGGCAAATGTTTGGCAGATGCAGTATAATGTGGATAAATGTGAGGTTATCCACTTTGGTGGCAAAAACAGGAAAGCGGACTATTATTTAAATGGTGGCCGATTGGGAAAAGGGGAGATGCAGCGAGACCTGGGTGTCATGGTACACCAGTCATTGAAAGTAGGCATGCAGGTGCAGCAGGCAGTGAAAAAAGCGAATGGTATGTTAGCTTTCATAGCAAAAGGATTTGAGTACAGGAGCAGGGAGGTTCTACTTCAGTTGTACAGGGTCTTGGTGAGACCACACCTGGAGTATTGCGTGCAGTTTTGGTCTCCAAATCTGAGGAAGGACATTATTGCCATAGAGGGAGTGCAGAGAAGGTTCACCAGACTGATTCCTGGGATGTCAGGACTGTCTTATGAAGAAAGACTGGATAGACTCGGTTTATACTCTCTGGAATTTAGGAGATTAAGAGGGGATCTTATAGAAACTTACAAAATTCTTAAGGGGTTGGACAGGCTAGATGCAGGAAGATTGTTCCCGATGTTGGGGAAGTCCAGGACAAGGGGTCACAGCTTAAGGATAAGGGGGAAATCCTTTAAGACCGAGATGAGAAAGACTTTCTTCACACAGAGAGTGGTGAGTCTCTGGAACTCTCTGCCACAGAGGGTAGTTGAGGCCAGTTCATTGGCTATATTTAAGAGTGAGTTGGATGTGGCCCTTGTGGCTAAGGGGATCAGAGGGTATGGAGAGAAGGCAGGTACGGGATACTGAGTTGGATGATCAGCCATGATCATATTGAATGGCGGTGCAGGCTCGAAGGGCTGAATGGCCTACTCCTGCGCCTAATTTCTATGTTTCTATGTTTCTATCACCCGACCTCCGCGCGCCCCCGCTTCTAGTTTGATCGCGCTCACCGCATGGAGTCGCATGCTGGTGGAACAGGCCCTTTATGCTATGTCCATAGTGTGTAGGATACTTGGACCAGAGCCAAAGTAGGCAGATCATCAGTAGGCAGCTGTTGCTTTTCATAGTGTCCCATTCCTTTCTGACACGTGTGATCTTAACTTCTGTGTCATTGGCAACTTAAAATATGAATTGTCTGTTTGTCCTTCAGCCATTTATCATTTTTCCAATTTCTTTCACTGTTGCTGGAGGTCCAGTAGTTATGATTAAGTGTGAGTCAGAGGTGTCTCCAATCTCAAATCGATCCCTTTGGTTTTATTCCTAATCCTGGGACCCCAAAGAACAAATAAGGGGTTGTAGCGGCACCAAACATGGTGAATAAGGGCAGACGTCAGGCAGGTTCAAACGATAGTTTATTCAGGTTCTACACGTTAGGTTGGTCCGCTAACTATATTATCATTGCTACTGTAACTGAGCGAGTTGTTCTCTCTGGCTCAGCTACCTGTTGACTGCTAAGGTCCCGATGTGAGATAAGTAGAAGGTCACTCCCCCTATGCCGTGACTTCACGTGCCAGCCCTTGTACCGATGACGAGGATTCGACCATAAGTGGTCTGTGTATTAGCTGACGCCACACGAACCCCCCCCCCCCCCCCACCCACAGAACCGGAGGAAGGAATAGAATGGTCGAGGGTGGCTCCTGCATGTGGGTTCGGGACACCCTGGGCATGGGTCAGGACGGAGGGTCCCACAGGCGCAGTCGGCGCTCTGCGTGGGCGATCCCGATGTACCGAGGGGTGTGAGGAGACCGATGCAAAAGCCGCCGGATGGAAGAGACACAGTCACATCTCCTCGACCAGCTAAGGGATCGTGTCCTGAGAAATACGGTCCCCAGCAACGGCTGGGAGACGTCAGCAACAATGAGGGAAAAAAACAAATAAAATAAATAAACTGATTGCTGAACCCGGCGTGGTGATGCAGTGAAAACAACATGAACAGAAACTACACAAATGACAGTGAGCAATCACGTGCAAAGTGGTCAGTTCAAACTGTCAAGAGTCCACGGTGCAGGATAGGAAAGCTGTGCAGTGTTGCAGTGACAGCCTCTGACCTGAATGAGGCGCTTTTGCCGCTGGTCAGACAATCGGGGGTCACCAATGTAGCGGCACCAAAGGTGGTGAATAATGCCAGATGTCAGGCAGGGTCAAACAGTAGTTTATTCAGCTTCGTCACGTTAGGTTGGTGCGCTAACTATATTATCATTGCTGCTGAGACTGAGCGAGGTTGTTCTCTCGGGCTCAGCTACCTGTTGACTGCCAAGGTCTGGAGGTGAGATAACCTTAAGTAGCAGGACACTCCCTCTTGCCCATGACGTCACGTGCCAGCCCTCGTACCGATGACAAGGGTTCGACCATAAGTGGTCTGTGTATTAGCTGTCACCACAGGGTCACTGTAAATTGTTCAACTTTATTCAACCAGGGGGAGACTCGTTCCAAGCATCCGGGATTAGAGAGGCACATATATAATTCAGTGCAGTGTGTTCACTTATGTTCATGGCTAGTTTTAACAAGATGCTGTAAATACTGACCTTTTTTATTGTTGTGTATGGCTTGCTTTTACCTCCAGTCTTGCAGGAGGACATCCAAGTTCACACTTCCTTTTACTACTTTCCAATTAGTTTGCAATAAGTTAGGTGTCTCCATCGAGGATTAGTTTTGACTTTCACTGTTGGTAGGTGTAGTCAGTAGTACTGGGAAGGGCTCCTTCTACCGTTCTCCCAATTTCCTCCGATCCCAATTTCTCATCAGTTTGTGATCTCCTGGTTGTATGGATTCACCGTTATGGTCAGCTGATAGTGGTTTCTGCATTTCTCTGGTTCAGTGGTTTCAGTAAGACTAACAAGGTTCGGATCAATTGCTGTGCATATGTAATTAATTCACACTAAGGTCCTGCCAGTCTCAGTCAATGAATTACTTAAACTCTTTAAGTAGACCCTTTAAAAATAGGTCATTATAAAGGAAAAACAATTTAAAATGATTCCCAATTCTCATCCAACACCTCAATCTGAATGCCATATGGCCAGTGCACAATTGAGATCTCTCTTGAATTCAACTCACAAGGTAAGTAATAGGAATAAATCAAACTTAAAATACGACAAGGTCACCAATCCTAATGCCAGGTTACGCAGCAAAGTCCCTTTGCTGAGCCACATCCACTGTTTAATAAAAGTTGAGAAGACAGAGAGTACACAGTTAATTGCCACATCTACAAATCCGCTAATACATTTTCAAAGAGCAAAGGAAAAGAAAATAACATTGTCCCAGGCTCAATGCCCATACAGCTGCAACTTCTTAAAGAGACACTACCTTTTAAAACACATGAGTTTCTACAAAGATTTATCACTTGAATGAGCAAGCTCATTCAATGACATCCTATTTCATCTTAATTATATGATTAGTTCAACATTCACCAAGAACTGGTACAACAAACGTAAACGTTTATAATCTCACTCACTCTACACCCTCTTTTCTGTGCCAGTCACTCACAAATTTCTACACCTCATGCAATATGTTAAATCTCAGATCTTTACACATGTTAAAGCAATAACATTCTCACTCAAGAGTAAAACAGTTATACACTCCTCAAAGAATTTATGTAAAACTCTTCAAACTTTGATACAACAAAAATTGAAAATTTTACATTTTAATAAATGATATTATCAGGCAAAGTTATCAGAAAATTATAAAACAGAAGCCATTTACTTCTTAACTATAATTTAAGAAAAACGACTTCCGGTGGCGCTATGGAGGACTAGAAGGCAACGCCAGCCACCTCCGTGAAGAAACGGGAAAAAACCGGGGAGAAAACGGTGAAAAAACCTACCTGCTGCTGCTGCTGCTTCTGCATCTGCTGCTTCTACACCGGCTGCCGTGAGTGACGTCATCAGGCGTGCAACCGTAATGTCAACACAGCGCAGCCCACCAGAGAAATCCAGACTCCGGTATCAAAGAAAATTGGCTGAACAGGAACAAGGCCCGACTGAAGCCTCTGCCTCAGGTAGGACACAGTCCCTAGAAGATGTGTCTAAAAAATCGAAAAAAAAATCGGAATTGGAAGAACTCAAAATTTTTTTTGTGCAAGAGTACATCCACTCATACAAAATAGACACTCCTCACTCCTCTGTGGCAGAGAGTTCCAGAGACCCACCACTCTCTGTGTGATTTTGTTAGCTGGTATGGATTGCCAGACATAGATCTGTTGTATCTGGGTTAAATTATCAGTACCTGTATTCGGCATGGGAACTAAATCTAGGGGCAGTAGTGGAGGATACATTCTCGCTACATTCGGGATGTATGTTCTTACGCTTCCCCATTTCTTCCCCATTCAATCAATGTCTCACCAAAATAGAGTATGACTACACAGGTGTTTAGTTGGTTCTAAACTGGTCCACACAGCATGGTCCCATTGGTTTGAGACGGATGACACAGCATTCATGATCATCCTAATTGCAGTAACTTGTTGGTTCACACTGGGACAGGAGGAAAGTTCCCCTTTACATGAGCATATTAATTTATTGATTTGTATCTTCTGACCAGACTGCTCCAGGGACTCAGACTATTGAATAGAACCATTGATGTGATTACGATGGTCTGGAGAGATAGTACTAAAAAACAATATGTATCTCATATTAAGAAATGGGAGATGTCCTGTTTACAGTAAATATATCTTATCATAAGTTGCAGGCATACCGGATGTATTGGAGTTCCTGGCTACATTGCATTTTGACGAGCAGTTAAGCTAAAGTGCAATTTATAGTGCTAGAAGTACTTTGTCCTCCTACTTAGGGCAAGGGTCCGGACAACACTCTGTCGGATCTCATCTATTGGTGGCCGATTCATAGGAGGTATTTTAACAAAACCCTCCCAGACATACATATTCAGAAATCTGGGATGTGAGCATAGTTCTCACGCTGCTTTGGCAATGGGCTCCAATTACATCTCTGTCTTTCAGGAAGTTAACGCTCAAAGTGATCATGTTCATGGTGTAGCATTATGGGTCCAAATATTGCAAAAGTTATGACTGGACAGCATGCATTCTTCTGTAGATGATATTGTGTTTTATGCCTACGATCTAATCAAACAGAGCAGGCCAGGGATAGCTGGAACCAAAATAAGCTTAAAATATATCCATTGATTTAAGACTATATTTAATTACGCATCTGAGCTAATATATCAAGGTCATCAAGAGTCTCAGAGGCTCTGAAACAGTGATGATCATCAGCCACATAAAACCTCATACAAAGGTGTCAGTACAAGCTATTGCTAGATGACCGAAACAGGTTTGCATTTTGCTGGAGTATACACTGATGTGTTTAAATCACTCCACCAGGGCAGCATCAACATTCGCAGCAAAGGCGCAGGACGTGCCATTGGACCAAATCCTCACCGCAGGATAGTCCAGTTAAGGAACCTTTTAGGGTTTCTGACAAACCTGTCCTCGCAATGCAAAGATTGGTCAAGCTGTTTTGGTTTCTGTTTGAGATCTCCTTTGTAATTTCCCCTGCGAAAGAGGAGTTATTACTGTTGTGTA
Organism: Okamejei kenojei; assembly: GCA_035221665.1. Taxonomy (NCBI): domain Eukaryota; kingdom Metazoa; phylum Chordata; class Chondrichthyes; order Rajiformes; family Rajidae; genus Okamejei; species Okamejei kenojei. Next base: position 3,988,848 of record CM069140.1, on the reverse strand, counting down.
ACATTTTATTGTTTAAGACATTTATTGTATAAATTAAACAATGTTTGATACATTATTTGGTTATCCTGTGTCAACCAAGGCAGTGTGTCGTATGGAAGTGAATCTACGGCATGAAATCACAGAGCTTTGAAATCTTCACGTAGTCACTCACGTGACTCCGAAGTAAAATAGTATGATTAAATGAGAACTTACCAGTTTGAAGTTTGATCCTTATTTTATGAGGAGTTACGATGAGGGATTACGTGCCCTCCGCTCCCACCCTCATAATCTAAAGGATCATCTGGTAGTTCTAGTCTTCTAAAAGCCTTACTATATTACTTCGGCTATTGGGTTTCTGTGTTTTCACGCCGCTGCTTTGAAGTATGACAAGCATGCACTCTGGCGGGGTCTTCACGTAATCCCTCATTGTAACTCCTCGTAAAATAAGGATCAAACTACAAACTGGTAAGTTCTCATTTAATCTTGCTATTCTCTCCCCCTCTCTCTCTCCCCTCTCCCCTCTCTCCCATCTCTCACTCCTCCTCTCTCTGTCCCCCTCTCTCTCTCTCCACCTCTCTTTTTCTCCCCACTACCTCACTCTCATCCCTTTCTCTCTCCCGCCTCTCTTCCGCTTTCTCTCTTCTCACCCCCCTCTCTCTCCCCCTCTATCTCTCCCCTCTCTCTCTCTCCTCTCTCTCCCCTCTCATCCCCTCTCTCTCCCACTCTCACTCTCTCCCCTCTCCTCTCTCCCCCTCTCTCGCTCTCTCCTCTCTTCCCATCTCTATCTCCTCTCTCCCCATCTCTCTCCCCCTCTCTCCCTCATCCTCCTCTCTTCCCCTCTCTCCCCTTCCCCTCTCCCCCTCCTCTCTTTCCCCTAACTCTCTCTCCCCTCTCTTTCCCCTAATTTTCTCTCCCCCTCATTCCCTCCCCTCTCCCTCCCCCTCTCTCCCCCTCTTTCTTCTCTCTCTACCCCTCTCTCTCTCTCTCTCTCCTCATGCTCCCCTCTCTCCCTCTCCCCCCACTCTCTATCTCTTTCTCCCTTCCTCTATATCTCCCCATCTCTCTCCCTCTCCCTCTTGCTCCCTCTCCACACTCTCTCTCTCTCTCTCTCTCTCTCTCTCTCTCTCTCTCTCTCCTCTCTCTCTCTCTCTCTCTCTCTCTCTCTCTCTCTCTCTCACCTCTCTCTCTCTTCCCCCTCCCACTCTCTCCTCCTCTCTCATCCTCTCCCCCATCTCTCTCTCCATTTCTCCCTCCCACCTCACTCTCCCCCTTGCTCTCTCTCCCTCTCTCTCTTTTCTCCTGTCGCTATCTCCTATATCTCTTTGCCCCCCCCCATTTCCCTCTTTCCCCCCATTTTTCCCTTTCCCTCTTCCCCCTCTCTCTCTTTTCCCCCCTCTCTCCCATTCTCTCCTACCCTCTCCTGCCTCTCCACCCCCTCTCTCTCCCCTCTCTCTCTTCCCCCCCTCTCCCACCTCACTCTCCCCTCTCTCTCCTCCCTCTCCTTCTTCTCTCTCCCCATTCACTCCCCCTCTGTCTCTTCCCTCTCTCTCCTCTCTGCCCCTCTCTGTCTCCCCCCTGTTTCCCTGTCTCCTTCCCCTCTCTCTCTCCACCTCCCTTTGAGAGTCTCACTCCAACAAGAAGACTTTGGCAACTTTAAAACAGTACTTGCTACTGCAGCAGCTACTGCGTGCCTTAACCCTCCTAGTCCAACTGGCCATTATTAAGTGCAATAGCCGTACAGGTGGTCACAACACATCTCCTGGGGGAATGTCCCAGCTGACATTATTGCCCACACAGCAGATTATGAATGATGCACATTGGTCCCCACTGAACCAAATATTCTGGTAGACATACTGGCTCTTTCAGACAAGGGAATGAATTATGTTGTGAGGATTGTTGAGAATTTGTAAAAAAAAACACAGGAACAATGTGCTTCAATTTGGTTTCTGTGTGAAATGTAAATCAAGACAAAGTCATTTGAGACAATTGCTGAAGGATCTCGACCCGAAACGTTGCCTATCTCCTTCGCTCCTTAGATGCTGCTGCACCCGCTGAATTTCTCCAGCCGTTTGTGTACCCCTGAGACAATTGCAATTTTCTTTTAACAGGGATAATAAAGCGGGATGCTGGAGGAGCTGAGAAAGGTAAGTACATAATATGCCTTCCTCCAACTGTCATATTAAAATTGTACCTGATGTTTATTTTCTTTCACACTATATACACTTCCTTGCACATGCTGATAAGGAGGAAAGGAGCTTACACTGTGAAGCTTTAAATGAAATGACCTGTGACTAAGAGAGAGATAGAGAGAGTCCAAAGTGTGTTTTGGGTCGAGACCGTTCTTCAGTATGTGTTGTATTTATGAACAGAGTATGAACATTTTTGGTGAATGATTTGTTTAAATGTCTTGGTCAGAAAAGTTAGTGGAGCACTGATCTTGGCTTGCAAAACAACATTCTAGCTGTGTTTGAATACGTTTTAATTATGTGAGGAAATTAAATCCTGTATCTCCAGTGGTAGAAACTCAAGGTTATGTAAAATGGCTGGCTGACAAATTACATTTCCCTCTGATACAGCCTATATATGAATCTTGACTGCAGCACAGCTATCATTGTTTTTCTTAATTTTTTTTTTGTAAAATATTTTTATTAGAAGTAATTACATATTAAGAAGAAATAATATAAGATCAAAGACAAAGAAAAAAATATTATCGTCACATACATTCTTAATATTTTAAACTTTTACAGTCAATCTTATTTGTACTTCTATATATTTTTTTTATTTTATAACAGTAGGAAATAGGTAATCAAGAGAAAAAGAAATAAAAAAGAGATAAATTAATGAGTGGAGTATTAAACAAGATATTCTTCATTGGAGATATATTCATGATCTATTGTATATAATTCTTCATCTATTCATTCATTCAGGCATCAGTCATGGCCTCGAACCGGACCATCTTGACCCTTTAAATATTCAATAAATGGAGACCATATTACTCTGAATTGATCTAACCTGTCCATTAGGACAAGTCTTAATCATTCTAGGTGAAGTGTCTCCGACATTTCTGTAATCCACATTTTAATTGTAGGGGAAATGGGACCGTTCCAAAATCTTAGTATTAATTTTTTACCAATTATTAAACTATAACCAATAAAAAATATTTGTTGTGTTGTTAATATCTGATTCGTTTCTAGTATTCCCAATATGATTAATTTTGAATCTGGAATTAAATTTGCATTAACTACAATTGAGATTATTTTAAATATTTCTATCCAAAAATTAGTAATTTTTATACATTTTATAAATGAATGCGTTAAATTAGCTTCTAATTGTTGACATTTATTACATATCGGGGACACATTTGAGAAAATTCTATTTAATTTGGATTTTGAGAGATGTAATCTATGTATAACTTTAAATTGTATCAAGGTGTGTCTGGCATTTAATGAACAGTGGTGTATATGTTGTAAACTTTCATTCCATACTTCTCTACTAATTACTTGACCTAATTCGTTTTCCCATGCTTGTCTATATTTATCCGTATTTGGTAGATCATTTTCCAGTAAGATATTATAAATATATGATATTATTTTTTCTGTATTTGGATGTTTATTTAGACATTCATCTAAAATTTCTGTCTTTCTATTCCTAAAATCTAATGTATTTGATTTAACATAATCTCTAATTTGTAGGTATCTAAAATATTCTTTGGAATGTAATCCATAATTTTGTTGTAATTCCTGAAATGAGAGAAATAAACTTTTCCTGTAGAGATCGCCAATCATATTTATTCCATAGTTCTTCCATTTTAAGAAACCTTTATCCATCAATGAAGGTTTAAAAGAAAAATTGTTTACAATTGGAAGAGCTAGTGGTGCATTCTGTAATTTTAATGTTTTTTTTTATTGTTTCCAAATATGTATTCCACTTTCTATTATAGGGTTTCCTCTATAAGTTTTCTCATGTATTGTAGTATTTGCAAATAAAATCGAGCTAATTTCAAAAGGTAGACAGTCTTCTTTTTCCATTTTTAACCAATTTGGTTGTTTATCTAGTTCTTCCAACCAGAAATTCATATTTTTTATATTAACTGCCCAATAATAAAACATAAAATTAGGCAATGCAAAACCTCCATTCATTTTTGATTTACATAAATGCTTTTTAATTATTCTATGGTTCTTATAATCCCAAATAAAATTGGTAACCATAGAGTCCACTTTCTTAAAAATATTTTTAGGAAGATATATCGGGATCATTTGAAACAGGTATAGTAATTGTGGAAGAAAAATCATTTTTATCGCATTAATCTTACCTAACATTGAAATAGGTAATGTTTTCCAATATTGAATATTCTTAAGTAATTTATTCAATAAGGGTGGGAAATTGGATTTAAATAAAGAATCATACCTTTTTGTTACATAAATTCCAAGATATTTAATTTTTTCATTTGCAATCTTAAAAGGGTATTGTTGTAATATATGTAAGTTATTTCCCATTATTGGCATAAGTTCACTTTTATTCCAGTTAATTCTATATCCTGAAAACAATCCAAATTGAGTTATTAAATCTAACAAGTTAGGGATACTAATTTCTGGTTTCGTAATATAAAGTAATACATCATCTGCGTATAAAGAAATTTTATTTTCAGTTTCTTTAGTTTCATACCCATATATTTCGGGATGCAATCTCACAGATTTTGCTAATGGTTCTATTGCGAGTGCAAACAGTAGTAGAGATAAAGGGCAACCTTGTCTGCAGCCTTGGAATAAGTTAAATTTAGTTGTTAACACCTGGTTTATTAATATTCTAGCTGTTGGTCTGATAACCCATGTTATAAACTTCTCCCCCAGCTGAAAAAATTCCATAACCAAAAATAAATAAGACCATTCAATCTGATCAAAAGCTTTCTCTGCATCCAACGAAATAATTGATAAATCCTTATTAATGTTTCTTTTCGAATATATAATATTAAATAATCTTCTCAGATTGTTTGAGGAATATCGTTTTGGTATAAATCCTGTTTGATCTAAGTGAATTAATTTATTAATCACCGTGTTTAGTCTTTGTGCTAATATTTTTGTTAATATTTTTGATCAGTATTTAAAAGAGATATAGCTCTATATGACCCTGGATCATCAAGATTTTTATCTAATTTAGGTATAAGGGTTATAATAGATTAATTTAATGTTTCTGGTAATTTCTGTTGTGCATAAATATGTTCATATAGTGTCTTCAAACGTGGAGCTATCATATCATAAAATATTTTATAAAATTCTGCTCCAATACCATCTGGTCCTGGAGTTTTACCATTTTTTAATGATCTAATAGTTTCTTCAATTTCTTTAGTAGTTATTTCAATGTTTAATAATTCCCTATCTTCTAAATCCAAACCTTTTAGATTACAATTTTTAAAAAATGTTTCTACTCCTATTCGATTTTCTTTTGTTTTAGCTGAATATAAATTTTTATAATATTGCAAAAATCTCTCATTTATATCTTTAGTTTGTACTAGTAATTCCCCTTTATCTGATTTAATCCTATAAATTAATGTTTCTCCTTCCAATTTTCTTAACTGACGAGCCAATAGTTTATGTGGTTTGTCACCAAATTCAAATTGTATTTGTTTAGTGTATTGGTATAGTTTTACAACTTGATCTGACTGTATTTTATTTAATTTATATTTCAATGCAAAAATTTTATTATGTTTTATCATAGTTGGGTTAACAGCGTTCTCTGTATCTAACTGTTTAATCTCTCTTTCCAATGCCTGTTGTACCTTCCGATTCTCTTTATTATAAAATGCTTGAGATGATATCATAATTCCCCGAGCATACGCTTTAAAAGTTTCCCATAAGAGGGATGAAGGTATTTCTGGTGTATCGTTTGTTTCAAAGAAAATCTTGATTTGTTTTGTAATATATTCTTGAGCTATTTTGCCCTTTAATATTTGTGGATTAAATCTCCATTGACCCTGTTTTTCCATTTTATCAGTTATTTTCATCTTAAAAGTTAAGGGTGCATGATCTGAAATTATAGTATTATGATATTTTGAATTATACGTAAGAGTTTTAATCTACCAGAAAATAATCTATTCTTGAATAAGTTTTATGCATGGGTGAGTAAAATGAGTATTCTCGTCCTGTTGGATTTTGCAATCTCCAAACATCTTTAATATTACTATTGTCTATATATGCATTTATTAATTCACTGGAATGTGATTTAAGTTTCCGTTGTTTTGATGATCTATCCAAATAAGGATCTAGTGTGCAGTTTAAATCTCCTCCAATTATTAAATTGTATTCTGATAATTCAGGGATGGTATTAAATATTTTTTTAAAAAACAGAGGACTATCAAAATTTGGACCATATACATTGACAAAAATGATTTTTTGTGTGTATAATTCTCCTATTACAACAATATATCTACCGTCACTATCAGTTATTATTGAAGTATGTTTAAATGCAGTGCCTTTACGAATTAATATTGCTACACCTCTAGATTTGTGTGTGAAAGAAGAGTGATATACTTTATCAATCCATTTGGCCTTTAATCTATGTTCTGCCTCTTTTTTTAGATGTGCCTCTTGGATAAATGCAACGTCTATTTTAAGTGCTTTTAAATGTGCTAATACCTTACCCCTCTTAATTGGTTTGTTAATACCGTTAACATTCCAACTACAAAATGTTATTCCTCCATTCCCCATATTCATATGTAAGTCTTGCATCTTTTATCTAAAGGGATGTATAATAGAGCAAATGGTACAGTTCGACATACCAGACCTTACACCTGAACTTCGAATAGATGAATTTCAAAACCCTTGTTCTTCTCTCACATATATATCTCCTTTGCATTAATTTATAATTCCACTCAAATATAAAATAATAATAGTAATAATCAGAAATAGTATTAAAAAATGGATAGATTAAGAGATTAGTAGAGTGCACAAAGAAAGAAAAAACTACATCTAGTATAAGTGTAGTTAGTGTTAGCCATACTAACATGGCTAGCAATCTAAGGACTTCCGTTGTGAATGTTAAATGTTATCCATCTCCGTGATTCATTAAAATTAATATTCCAAAAAAAAAGAAATTATTATTTAAACCGGGGGTACTAAACTATAATGTGTAAAAAGTTCATAGTCGAGTATATAGTAATATATATACTTAATGCCTATTAGTAAACTATAATAATAAAAATATATAATAAAGGGAAAAAGAAAAGACAAAAAGTTAAAATTAAAAAGTTAATGAAAAAAGACCCAATTTATGGAAAAAATAAAAAGTAAAAAAGTAAAAAAGTAAAAAAGTAAAAAAGAAAAAAAGTAAATAAAAAGTAAAAAAGAAAGACACTCATACAAAATAGACACAAATTTGAACTTTTGGATTCTTAATTCATTTTATGTTTGTCATGGAATTTACCTGACCTGGTGTCTGCAACTTTCGCATTATCTCTACCTGATAAATATCTGAGACCCAGATGTTCCTTGTAATGCACCAGTACCAGATAAGGCTAGGCAGACTGTTACAGAATAATTACCTCATTCTACCCATATTCAGACGAAGGGTCTCGACCCGAAACGTCGCCTATCTCCTTCGCTCCTTAGATGCTGCTACACCCGCTGAGTTTCTCCAGCCTTTTGGGTACCCTGTAAACTAAGGTTATTGAGTCAGAATGTCGCTAGTACATCGCAAGACATTAGTTACAATTTTGGCCCTAGCCAAAGTACTGTCATGTTAATTAACCAATGATTACCTCAAATAGCCAATCATTCTAAATGGTACTAATCTAAGTTTAATAGTAAGATTAAACGAGAACTCACCTGTTCGAAGTTTGATCGTTATTTTACGAGGAGTTACGATGAGGGATTACGTGAAGAAGAGCCCGCCTCACGCTGGTAACGGCATACTTCAAAGCAACGGCATGAAAAAACACAGAACACCAAAGCCGGAGTAACATAGTAAGGCCCATAAAAAGACTTAGAACCACCATTTGATCATTTATTTTACGAGGGTGGGAGTGGAGGGCACGTAATCCCTCATCGTAACTCCTCGTAAAATAACGATCAAACTTCGAACAGGTGAGTTCTCGTTTAATCTTACTATTTTACTTCGGAGTCACGTGAGTGACTACGTGAAGAGTTTTAAAGCTTTCTGTGTTTTTTATGTCGTAGAATTAATCCGTACGACAGTCCGGCTAAGTAAACACATACATGAGAAAGCAGACAAAAGTTAGATCTTTTTCACAATTTAAAATGTTTTAATGGTTGAAAGACCATATAATACCCTCCTTATATTTGAGGGAAAAATGATTACAAGTGACAAAAGATATCAGTGACTACACAACTGATTATAGCAATTAATAGCAAACAAAGCAGGTGATTATAGTGCTCCCAACACCGCGTGTCCAAAGCTTGTCATAGTGTGAACAGGTTTGTTGTAGAACTTTGAAAAAGTTTCTTCTTTACTCCACCCTGCGATTTTTAAAATATGCTCGAGAGGTACGTCCCGCCCCTTCGCCGCGGACGTAGCTGCCGCCCTGGTGGAGTGAGATTTGAAGACATCAGTGTCTTACTCCGCTAAAAACCAACACCTGTTTCAACCATTTTGAGATAGTTTGAACTGAAGCTTTTGTGTGTGGCTTTTTGTGCGTAAGCAGCAATGTCTTTTCGTTTCCTCGAAAAGTGTCCGTAACTTTAATATATTGGTTCAAATGTCTAACCACACACAAAGCAGGCTCAATATGAAAAGCTTGAAAGGTTACCTTTGTTCCAGATCTCCCTGGTCTACTTTGTTTGATCAGATCGTAAACATAGAATACAACGTTATCTGTAGTCACATGCATACAGTCTAAACGCAACATTTGTAAAGTTTGCACTCTTTGGGCTGAGACCAGTGCCATTAACATGACCAATTTCAATGTTAACCTATCCAATGTCAACCCTTCAATTGGCGTCCATTCTCTAAGTAGAGCAAGTACTATGCTCACATCCCAAATCTCTGTATACTAGGTTTTGGCGGATTCATGTGAAAAATTCCTTTCATGAATCGTGATATTAATGGATGCGACCCAAATTGACTTCTCACCAAATCATAAGTCCTAAATAGGACGACAAGGCACTGCGTGCAGTGTTAATGGCACTGTAACTTAAATGTTTGCCCAAAGTGCAAATTGGCAAGGAATTCCAAACATGAGTAACATTCACAGATTCATCAGAAATATTTGACTGTGTGCAAAATTCTTCCATTTCTTAATATGTGTCATATATTGTTTCTGTGTGCTATGTCGCCATGATGCACCAATAACTGTCAAAGTTTGGTCCGACAATCCCAGTTCCTGTAGTGGTCTGGTCAAAACCTGCAGATTAACAAATTCATATATGCATATGATGGGTAACCTTCATTTGTTACTGGATTAGTCAAGATATCACTACAGTTAGGAATCTGCATATATGGTTCTTTAATCATATTTAGCATAACTGGGAACCAAGGTTGAGTTGGCCAATTTGGCACTACCAACAATCCGGAAGCTGAATCTTGCTCTATTTTCTTCAAGCATCTCTGGATCAGAGCAAATGTGGAAAAGCATAAAAAAAACATTTTTCCCCAGTGTAATGAAAATGCATCTACTGCAACTGCGTCCGGATCGTGTTCCCAAGACACATAATGAGGCAATTGATGATTAAGCCTGGATGCAAACAAATCAATTTCTGGCAACCCAAATCGTCTAACAATATTCTTAAATATTGCTGGCTTAAGCATCCATTCCGTATTATCTTTAAAAATCCTGGACCTTCCATCTGCTACCACATTGTCTTTACCTGGAATATAGCTTGCTGAAATCCATATCTGCCGACCAATACACCATTGCCATATCTCATTGACCAGACAATCACATGATACTGATCTAACTCCCCCCATGTGATTAATGTAAAACCACAGCCGTTTTATTGTCTAATTGTATTAATACATGCAGACATTGTTTAGCAGAACAATATGCTTTAAGCCCATAAAAGCCCCCAATAACTCCAAATAGTTAATACCATACTTTTGGAGAAAAACACTTGCTCTTCAGTTTTCCATCTACCTCCACAACTGGAAGATAAATCTGTGGCCCCCCATCCGAGAGCACTGCATCTGTTTGCAAAACCATTTCAGGGCTGTTTAATCATGATCTTCTTAGCAGCTTGTGGGACATTTTCAACCCACCATTGCAATTCCAATACTGCTTTCTTTGTTAATTGCATAGGTCTGTCAAAGTGACCTGCCTTATCTTTAAGAGCCCTTACTTTGTCCCTTTGAAGATTTTGATATGTAATGGCCCCAAATTCCACTGCCGGAAAAAGCTGCCACTAGTGTACCAATGACTTTTGCCACTTCTCGGATGGAGGGATAAGGTTTGTGAATGAGGTAATTACACATTTGCAAAATATCATTTGTCTTCTTTGCTGGCAACGTAACTAACATAGTCACTGAGTTAATTACAAACCCCAGAAAAATCAATTGATTGAACTGGCTGCAGCTGGGATTTAATTGGATGAATTAAGAATCCAAGCTCTTTAAACAAAGCTTTAGTAACTGAAACTGAGTGCTCAGCTGACTCTTGACTATCATTAATAATCAGAATATCATCCAGATAAGCCATTACAATGTGTTTCTGTGCTCTTAATTGAGCTAAAACTGGTTTCAGCAGTTTTGTAAAGAGTCTAGGAGCTGAACTTAATCCATTTGGTAAAGCTTTGAACTGCCATAATTGCCCCTGCCAAAAAAACTTTAAGTATCTCCGAAAAAGATGATGAATTGGTACAGAATAATAGGCGTCTTTCAAATCAATCTTAGCCATATAAGAACCTGCTGAAATCAAATATTTTGCAGTTTTAAATGTCTCCATCTTAAAACGTTTGTATTCTACAAACTTATTTAGATCTGTAAGGTCTAGAATAATTCTACAACCACCATCTTTCTTATCTCTGCGAAATATATTAGAGAACAAATTGATGCTTATGTTCATAAGTTTTTTTCAATTACCCCTTTTTCGGATAATTTGCCAATTTCCACATCAATCTCCATTCTTTCTTCTGGAGAAAACACATAAGCATAAGCAGGTTTATTCTGTACAGGAGGAATTGACCCCTTCTTTAAAGATAATAATAGCTCCTGAAAAAAACTGCTTGTAATAAATCGATCAGAAGTAATATTAAGCCAGGCATTATAAAATTTTTGCAATCTCCCTCCAACTGGAGATTCATCCACAGTTTCTTTAAGGATTAGAAGTCTTTAATACCTCTCCATAGGAGCGTGATGGTCTCCTCTTTCCCGATATGCAGGGAAGCAGTGGCCTGTGGTAGCACGATAATACCTTCGTGACAAATTTCTGCCTCTATAACGAAAATCAAAACTCCTTCGGGCCGAAAACCCTTTTCTTTGTCCAAAGACAAAAGGCTTAATAGTGCTAAAATACTTAGCTTCTTCATCCAAACTGCTTCAGTTGTTTCGGCAGATTTTCTCCAAACAAATATCCAGGAGCTTGAACTCCACTTTCTTGACACAGGCTTGCATATCTAGGGTGAAATATGGGCCGAATCGCCATTTTCCTCATGCAATTGATCTCATAAAACGAATTGCACATTAAACCCAAAGTATCTTTTTGAGTCTTGTCCATTTCCAGATTCTCTCATTTGCCTGCCAAATGCCGTGATGGCAGCCGAAAATAATTTTAGCACCTTTTGAAATTTCATTTCTTGGGCTCTCATACTTGGAGTCATAGATGCCCATACCATCGGATTCACCGTAGGCACTTCCAATGTGGCAACAATTGCCTGGTGCTTTATATAATTCTGATAATTCATTCATCACAGTATTATGAAGCTGGTGAGATACATATAATTTATATTGGCAGCTAGGCTTTCTTCATTATCCTCACCACTTCCTTCGGGTATAGCAAAACTTTGTGCTATCCTAGGCAGATCAAGCCTTTTCTTTTTTACTTTGTGGCGTGCTTTCAAAAATCATTTCAAATTCAGCAGGGTCTGCCTTCTGCAGCCCTAATTCCATCGGGATATTATCCCATGAGACTTCTTCCAGCCCAAATCGTGGGTCTGGAGTATCATATTCCCAACTTGGCCCACTGCCATATTCATTCATATTGAAACCCCTCAGGGATTTTCTGGGATTCATGAGGGTACTGTGACCTTGTCTCATAATAGTTTGGAGAACTTTCTCCATATGCTCCATTTTTAGCCACATAGTTTTATTATCTGGAGGTCTTTCAAAATCAGAATCATCAGAAACCACGGGCCTCACAGTTTTCTTTTTGCATTTCTTAGGAGCATATTCCTCCGTGGTTATAATTTCCGGAGAATCTGGAAATTTCTATATCGGGTTAAATCAGTGGCCAACGGTATCGGAACCGGGTCCACTCTAGCTTCGCTTCCCGTATATTTACTTTTCACCCCGGGAGGCTCTTTTCACACCGCGAAGCCTTCCTTCCCGATTTCTCCATTTTGTTAAAATTTATCTTGTGCTCAATCAGCACGTTAACGTCTAAATTTTTACTTTTAGTTTCGCTGTTGGAACCATCCAGCGTAACCTAAAACCCGCGCCGATGTAACTTCACTTACCTGCGGGCCGTTCCGACCGCTGCGAGGAGCTGCTCCTTACCGCAGCTCCTTCTTTTGCCGTCAGCGTCGACGTCATGCCGTTACCAGCGTGAGGCGGGCTCTTCTTCACGTAGTCACTCACGTGACTCCGAAGTAAAATTAGACATTTGAGGACCTAACCTCTCAACAGGTGTGTGGTGGCTGAATATTTATCTTTCAGATCTATGGCTGCCAATATAACACCCTTTTTTATCCCAGGTACAATACTGACATTTTATTTAAAACCTTTTATACTGGACCTTAAGGGTTAAGTATGTTCCAGCCAGAATGACTCGACACCCACCACCGTCCTTTTGGGTGGGGAATTGGACACAATTGTTAAGGCTGATATGCATGATCCACCTATAGAATTAGTGGTATTGAACCCGAATACCAATCTGTGTCTATTTTGTATGAGTGGATGTAATTCCGAGATACATATTCGAGATCCCCGGATACAGTCCAATATTCACTTACCGTTTCATAATCTGAAAGGATATAGAAACATAGAAACATAGAAAATAAGTGCAGGAGTAGGGCATTCAGCCCTTCGAGCCTGCACACCATTCAATATGATCATGGGCTGATCATCCAACTCAGTATCCCGTACCTGCCTTCTCTCATACCCTCTGCTCCCCTAGCCTCAGGGCCATATCTTAACTCCAGTTAATTAGCCAATGAATGGCCTTCACTACTCTGTGGCAGAGAGTTCCAGAGACCCACCACTCTCTGTGTGAAAAAAGTCCTTCTCATCTCAGTCCTAAAGGATTTCCCCCTTATCCTTAAGCTGTGACCCCTTGTGCTGGACCTCCCCAACATCGGGAACAATCTTCCTGCATCTAGCCTGTCCAACCCCTTAAGAATTTTGTAAGTTTCTATAAGATCCCCTCTCAATCTCCTAAATTCTAGAGAGTATAAACCGATCTAGAGAGTATAAACCGAATAAACCGAGAGTATATGATTTTTGAGGTGACATCCTGGCCTCAGTTTTAGTCTCATCATCCAGGTATTCCCCTGGGTAATAGAGGATCTGCGCAAGGCTGTGAACCGTGGGTTGAGCATAGGCTGGATATTTATTTATTTTTTTTTTAGGTCTTTTGCAGCCTTAATTCATGCGCCCTCATGATGCGCTCCTTTAGAGCGATGCACAGTAAACAGGTGTTTGATATGTGAATTTTTCCCCATTATTAAGTCCTGGAACTGGTGAGGACCATTAATTTGCTGGTCAAATTGTCATTCCCGAATTCCACGGTATGGTAACTTGCTAACACATCCGGGATACCTGGCCCAGCGTGGCTCTTGAGCTTTGGTGTTTGCAACATAAGCCCACCAGGTGTGACACCAACTTCAGGGGTCAGCATCCTACTGCCCTGGCTCTCCCGGCCTGTGATGTGCATGGGAGGTAACACAAACACAGCCCTAAAAACGAGGTGCTGGTGTGTGATGGGTCCCCAAACTGCAGGGTCAGCATTCCTACTGCCCTGGCATCTCCAGCTGATGCTCTGGAAGGTCATACATATATAGCCTGTCAACAAGGGTGCTTGTGGCACGGCTCCTCCAGTAGGTGCGCTGTGAGAAAAAGTTCTGTTTCAGCAACCATTGACCCCGAATGGTCTGCCCTTTCCACAGCGAGACCATTGTGCGCCCCTCTCCTAGGCGCTGTGGCACGGCCTCTAATGCAGGCCCAGCGCTTTTAAAATGAAGCAGCCCCGGTCCCAGGCGCTGTGGCGCGGCTCTCCCTGTAGGCCTGCGCTGTGGACAGAATTATCGGCGTCAGTGCCACACTGACTCCAGTCCTGGTCTACCCCTCCGGCAGGGTGATCTTGAGCACCCAGTCCGTAGGCATTTGCTGGTCGCCGCCTCTCGTAGAGGCCGGCGCTTTTTCCGCATGAAGCAGCCCATGTTCAGGCGCTGCATGCTGTCCATTAGGCCCTCACCTATTATTTCGTGATGTTTCACTATTTGATAGTGTGAATTTGAAAAGGGTGAAACTACCCTTATTATCGAAGAGGGAAACTCTTTGGCAGCCAGACTCACGTGAGTTCCAATAGGCCTGCACCAAGTTCTCAGCTCCTCCAATTTCCATCCATGCCTGGAGGCTAACGTGTCCTGTGAGTCGCTGACTGACTGTCTGCGATCTTAGCATTATTTTAACGGCTAACCCCGCAGGTGGAAGCCACTGACTGCTTGTCAGCGGCTGTTATAACGGGAACACCCAATCTTTTTGCCGGATATCGCTTCCTGCGTGGACACAGTCCCCCATAGCCAGCTTTAGGCATCGGACCTCTGATAAATCGGCAGGAAACTTCTGTATAGAGAGGCTCTGCTCGAACAAAGAACGCTTGGTAAGTAAAAACACTTTCCTTCTAGGTTGAAACTTATGCCGGCTGGAGCGTTTGCCCCCACCAGATCCGGTGCTTGCCATGCAGCTGACGTAATGAGAAGCTTGAGCTTGCGGGACTTCTTCACGTAGTCACTCACGTGACTCGAAGTAAAATATGGTCTCCTTCTATAGGATTATTTGAAGGGGATTTAGAATGGTGCGCCGTGGCGGAAGCCTGAATGAAAACTGAACCCAGGATAGATGAATAGTTATGTTCTTGACCTACGGACCTATCTCCTAATTGTATTATGGTTAGTGTGTTTTATTCGATTTTTTAATTTTCTTTTTTATCTCTCTTCTTTTTTCTATCTATTATTAAAAAAATAATAATTTGAGTCAAGTTTATTATGTAACTGATAAATGAGGACCAGCTACACTGGTTAGCGGCGGTCCTGGAACATGGATATTTAATATGTACCGTTTTAACAAAGTTAGTTAGTGGTTTGGATATGATTATGTACATGCCTATAATAAAAATTGTACTATAAACAAAATTAACCGATTGTGACGGTAATAGTTATAACAACCCAGACTCTTTGAAAAATTCAAAATGTTGTATATTCTTAAGATCAGAACTTTATATTATTGTATTATATGCTGTAAGTTGTAAAGATAGGTAAATGATTTACAAGTTCTAGCAAAAGACACGTCTTTATAGTATGCTAGCCTTTTACATTGGTATATCAAACTCTGTAGATCATCATACTCTCAGGTTGCAACAATAAGAATCATACACCAAGTTTTTCCTCAAACTTTTAATTTTGCATTGTAAATACAATTTCTTAATCTTCAAAACCAACAAGACATGCCTTTCTGCCACTACTTTCCATTAATGTTGTAGATCATCACATTTGGAAGTAGTCCAAATTCGGATAATCTCTGCGACTGCTGTTTAAATGTCTTTTTCCGATTTTTTTCCTAGTTTTTTTCCTCTCTTTCATTTACTCGAGCATTGGCTCCCTCTGCCTTTCTGTTGCTTGAGATTTTCTGTCTAATTTCCTTCTGTTTTTTTCTTCCATCTGTCTCCTTCTTTTTTTTTGCACTCTCCCATGCACACTGACCTCACAGAGCATACATACATCCTCCTTGCCCTGAGGTTTTTCAAGGTAATTCTTGCAGGCCAGCCTATCATAAATGAAAATTAATACATGATGGCATTGGGAGATTTCGTTTCGATGATAATTAACATCCCCATTATCTAATCCGCATATTTGTTGTGTGATATTGATGATGGCAGTCTCCTTCAGTTTCTCAGTTACATCAAGTTCAAAGTATTTTCTTTAAGCATATCCAACACAGTGTTGACGGTATCCTCTTCTTTGAATGTACTGTGGATGTACTGGTAACTCCGAATTTTTGCCAATGTGGCGTCAAGATGTTACTCCTCACCGAAGAATTTTTCCCTTGCCAATTTCATGTTACTCTCGATTTTCTGTGGCGTCCTTTAGAGCAGGCAATCACCCCTTTAAACCACTTTGATGCCATCCATGGTTGAATCAGATTATGACTTGAGTTGTTAGAAGAGACTTCATCAAGGCCCAGTCAGGATATTTGCCATAGTAAGCTAATATCTGAAGTTCTATTTGATTCAGACTGGGTTGTTGTCATTGGAGGAGGCGCTTTTCAACCCACCACAGGATGTTCCGCTATTCAGCTGTTGCACATATAAGTCATCATAATGTTCTATGAGCTTGCCACGGTATTGTAAAAGTTTGTGCACAATCTGTGCCACGGTTACGTGGGAGGGACCTAGGGGGATGTTTAATGTCTTCTTAAAATTCGACAAATCACTTTTCGGTTACCTTTAGTTTTTGTAGCGAAGTTTGCTCTCTGCTGTAATTGGCATTTACTGCAAGACTGTTCTTTCCCACATTGATTGTCCTCAGATTGTTTCTGATTTTGGGGGCTTGAGCGAACTGATGTAGCAATGGAGTCAAGCGGATGCAAGTGGCAGTAGAGCTCGTGCAAAGATTTACCTCACTAACTACTAACAATCCTAATTGTTGCATGATAGATGCAACAACTGTAACTCTTAGTGTTTGAAATGTTGTCGATTATATTTTGTCTGGTATCTTGAAATTGGCTTGTCATTGAAATAAGTCTAGTTTTACACAAATTGTCACTGTTTTGCAAATATGTTGATGCATAGTCATCAGCAGTCCCACCAGCCCAATTCATCGACTGCTGCAGAGGCGACATTAAGTCTGTGGTGGTGTAGTACTCTGTGCACTGTTAATGTTGGGTACTTCCTGGGTGGTTGCATCAAAAACCCACAGCCTACAATTTGTGCTTGGATCATCTCTGAAATAGCTACTATTCTAGGGCCAATAACTTCATACTGCACTGCGTCGAAGGAACATGATCCAGTTGAAGTCCACTCCGCTTGTAGAACTGGCTTATCAGGATTGGGAATGTTTGCCTGGGGGAGTTTTGTTTACTATACTGTAATTCAATCTTGCATCATTGTTGTTAGGTGTAGTTTTATGGCCAAATTTTGACTTGACAATACTGGCAGCTGCAGTGTTTCGATTGTTTTCTTTGAGTAACTGATTGTCAATTAGAGGCCGTATCAATAATCCTCTTCCTGTCCTTTAAATTTTCATGAACTTTTTGTGCTGGTGATTTGTGAAACAGTTTTCCTCCTTTTTCTTACATGCACGGAAACTTCAGCAATTGTATGTGTGCTTTTTTAAGTCTCAAATTGCGCTGGGCCTTGGTTTCACTAGCAATATTTTGTGCAAAAGTTTTACCACGAAATTTTGGTTAGTGTTAATGAATCTTTCTGTCCCTTGTATGAGTTCTTGGTTGATTATATTTAAGGCTTGATACTTCCGTTTGGGAGTTTTCAACCGTGCCAAGTTATTGATTTTTATTGTAAGCAAGCCTGGATTCGGTGGGAATGAAA